>JAODKF010000049.1:17275172-17286152 GCA_026779585.1 Mormyrus proboscirostris | reverse complement strand
TTACACATTAAGTTTACTGACAGTAAAAACAGTTGAAAGTCAGAGGACGTTTCTTTTTTGGCTGAGTGTGTGTGTGTGTATATATATATATATATATATATATATATAAGAAATTTACAATAAGTATGAGAGCCTACATGAGCAGTTGAGTGCAAAGAGGCATGATCATGAGGTACTATTCTGATAAATCGACAGTAGCAATAGGTGAGAGTGTCAGTGATGATAAAGACAGTGGCACAAAAAGACATGGTAGTGTCAGTATGTGACAGTAGAGTGAACAAGACTGATTACTGCTGGTTCAGCAGGGCAGCAGCTCTCAGGTAGGAACTGTTCTTCATTCTTGAGGTGCGGGTCTGGATGCTTCTGTATCATCTGCCTGAGGGCAAGAGGGTAAACAGGTGGTTAAAAGGGTTGGTTGTCGTCTGTGACGTTACTGGTTGCTCTGCCATGGCAACGGTTGAAAGAAATGCTGTCCAGGAGGTGGAGCTCAGATCCAATGATTTTCTGTGCAGTGCTGAGAATAGAGATTTCTTGTTACTAGCAGGGAAACTGGTAAAGCACACAGGGATGCAGAGAGCGATGGTGCTTTCAGTGGTGCTGTGATAAAAGTTCAGCAATAGCTGTCTTCATGCTGGCCTTCCTGAGGGATCTCAGAAAGAATATTGACTGTTGACATGTGAGGTCATCAGAAACGTAGATTCCCAGGAATTTGAAATTGGGAACACTCTCCATCTGATCTTCGTTTATATACGGGGTGCATGTTTATTATTGTCTCATCTATTTGAACACCAGGCCACCAGGTTCTGTACTTCCTACCTGTCTTGTCATTATCAGAGATCAGTACTATTACAGTGGTATTGTCCTCATATTTTGCTGTTGAGTTTGAACAGTGGACAGATGCACAGTCATACAGTATGTGAAAGAGGAGCAGAAGATGGGGCTCAGCACGCAGTCTTGAGGTACGCCAGTACTGACTGTCAGTGTGGAAGAAAGATGTGCAGATAACCCAACTGCTGGTGGGTGACTGGTTAAAGAGTCCATTACCCATTTGCAGATATACTGACTAAGGCCCAGGTCCAAGAGTTTGGAGATTGGAAATACTGTGTTAAAAGCATTCTGACCTATAACATTTGTTGTTCCGAATGAGAATATAATATGTAGGACAGTGGAGATGGCATCTTCGGGTGATTAGCTGACTTTGTGGGCTTTCTGATGTAGGTTCAGATCAGCTGGAGTGTTTAGGCACTCAAATGATGGTGGTTGTTTTGAGGCATGGGGTGGGGTGACAACCTGGATCAGAGAGAGGTTGAAGATGTTTGCAAACACTGCAGCTAACTGATCGACATGATCTTTGGGGGTGTGTCCTGGTATGCCTGTAGATCCTTCATATTTCCTTGCATTCACTTTATGAAGCTCACATCTGACACCTTATTAGGAATGCTATACTATGACTTTGGGGTTGGGCCTTGTTTTGCTTTCAAAACAGCCTTGACATCATGACATGGATTCAACAGGATGTTTTGAGATTCTGCTCCATGGTGACATGATTGCATCATGTAATTTCTGCACATTCATGTTGCAAATCTCCCATTTGACCACACCCCAAAGGTGTACTTCTTAGATTCAGATCTGGTGACCGGGAAGGTCACTGAAGGATGTTGAACTCTTTGTTATGTTCATGAAACCAGTTTGAGATGACTTTTGCTTTGTGAATGGTGCATTATTATGCTGGGAACAGCTATTAGAAGATGGGTAAATTGTCGCATATAGAAAGCAAGAATATTCAAACAGGGTGCAGCATTCAATCGATATTCGATTACTGTGGGCAAGTAGTGAGCCAGGCCCTTAACCCCCAGCTCCCTGGGTGCCCCATTATTAATGGGTCCAAAGTGTGTCAAAAAATATTCGCCACACCACCACCTCTAGCCTGGACTGTTAACACAAGATAGGCTGGGCCCATGGATTCATGCAGTTGACACCAAATTCTGACCCACCACCCATAGACCTGGCTATGTCTTCCAGTCTTCTACTGTCCAGTTTTGGTGAATCTGTGCCTTTGTTTTTGGTTGACAGAAGAAGAACCCGACATGGTCTTATGCTGTTGTAGCCCACAGGTTTGACAGGTTGTGCATTCTGAGATGCTCTTCTTCTCAGCACAGTTGTACATAGTGGTTATCTACGTTACAGGAACTTTCTGTCAGCTCGAACCAGTCTGACCATTCTCCTCTGACCTCTCATCAAAAAGACATTTCCATCCACAGAACTACCGCTCACTGGATGTTTTTTGTTTTTCACACCATTCTGTATATCTAAAGACTATTGTACATCAAAATCCCAGGAGATCAGCAGTTACTGAAATACTCAACCTAACAAATCTGGCACCAACAACCATTCCATGTTCAAAATAACCTGGGTCACATTTTTTCCCCCATTCTGGTGTTTGATGTGAACAGTTATTGTATCTGTATAATATTTTGCATTGCATTGCTCCAACATGATTGAATGATATATATTGAGCTTGAAATAATTTCATGAATAAGCAGGCATAAAACGGTTCCTAATAAAGTTCTTAGTAAGTGTACATTGTGTGCCGATAGTGTGAATGTTGGTGTGCTACTGTCCAGTGCTTTGATTGGAGTTCCAACATTGTTACTAGCAAACCAAGCAGAGAAGCTCTTTAGTTCCTCAGCTAATGAGGTGTTATCACTGGGTCGGTGTTGATTCTTGCTCCAGTAGCTGATAATGGACTCGATGCCCCACCACTCACGATGAGTATCACCATTGTGTAAGTGGTCTTCAGTATGTTTTCTCTGAGTAGAACCTTTTCAGGTTAAATCTGGCCACCCTGTATATTTCAGTATCCCCAGTCCTGAAGGCAGTGTTTCTAGCAAGAAGGTGACGATTTAAAAGACTAATCTGACCTCTCTGGACTACAATGAGGAGGCTTGAAGGATATCTCAAATCTAAGACCCTCAAACTTCACCCTTATCATCCCTTTCCTTGTTATCTCATGCAGTTGCCTTGGAAACCCCAGGAGCTCCAGTGCTTCTGTCACCCATCATTGAATAATGTATGCAAAGGCTGCACAACACATCAAAATTTTAATTAGCAGTATATAGCAACAAATATGAATGAAGTTCTCTGTAAATGAATTTATGTTAATTTCCATATACAAGCGCCCCAAGTAACCAATACGTACACATTTTCAGACACACAAACACACACATATCATTTATCTACTTGTAATGCACTGCTGGTTTGGAAATTTTTGCAAGTTCTCTTTGGTAAGACTGGTGAACAGAGTGGCTTCAACACAATAGATTTGGAATAAGTGGCAAATATTACAGGGGTCCATGTTTATATTGAAGTGCAAAATAAATAGGTGCGTGCCACAGTGACACTGGAGGCTATGTTGCCGGGGGCAATAGCCCCTGGTAGGGTCTCCCAAGGTAAAAAAGGAGGGACCAGATAAAGAGCAAGCCAACAAAACCCCTATGACAGAGAGGACTATCAGGGTCTCGTTTCCCTCACCCGGACTAGGGTCACCAGGGCCCCACCCTGGAACCAGGCCTGGGAAAGCGGCTTGTTGGCAAGCGCCTGGTGGATGGGCCTTGGCCCATGGGGCCCAGTAGGGCCCAGCCCGAAAGAGGCATACAGGACTGTCCCCACCACCCATAAGGGGAATGTCGGGTTTTGTGCATTGTTGATTGGGTGACAGCCAAGGGAGGCCCTGGCGGTCCGATTCTCGGCTGACGAAACTGGTCCGGTCACCAGATCTGAATCTCTGGTGGGGAAGGAGCCTGAGCTTGTGCGTAAGGTTGAGAGATACCAACTAGATACAGTCAGGCTCACCTCAACGCATAGTGTGGGCTCTGGAACCAATCTCCTGGAGAGGGGCTGGACATTCTTTTCCTCTGGAGTTGCGACGGGTGAGCGGCATCGGGAGTCTTCTTGGACTCCCTGAGTGGGGTGCTGGTTAGCGGGCCGTGAGGGGATTCCGTCGTTTTGCTGGGGGACCCCTCACGTGGGCAATGACAGTGTGGCCTGGAGGGGGGTGATTGGGAGGAACGGCCTCCCTAATCTGAACCTGAGTGGTGTTTTGTTACTGGACTTCTGTGCAATGCATGATTTGACCAAAATGAACACCATGTTCGAGCATAAGGGTGTCCGTAAGTAGACATGATACAAACATCCTCAGGGATACAGGTCGATGATCGATTTCATAATCGTATCATCTGATCTGCAGCCTTTTGTCTTGGACACTCGGGTGAAGACAGGGGCAGAGCTGTCAACTGATAACCACCTGGTGGTGGGGGAGGAAGCCGGTCAGACCTGGAAAGCCCAAGCATATAGTGAGGGTCTGCTGGGAACATCTGGCAGATGCTCCTGTTCGACGGAGCTTTAACTCGCACCTCCAGCAGAATTTCAACTGCATACCGGGAGAGGTTGGGGACATTTGAGTCTGAATGGACACTGTTCTGGACCTCCATTGTGGAAGGGGCGGTATGGAGCTGTGGCTGCAGGGTGGTCGGTGCCAGTTGTGGTGGTGACTCTCGTACCCGATGGTGGACACCAGAGGTAAGGGGGGGCTCTCAAGTTGAAGAAGGAGGCCTGCCAGGAATTATTAGCCTGGGGTTCTCTAGAGGCAGCTGACGGGTACCGGCAGGCCAGGTGGAACGCAGCATGGGTGGTTGCGGAAGCAAAAACCTGAGCATGGGAGTAGTTTTATGAGGCCATGGAAAGTGACTTTCGGTTGGCCTCAAAAAGGTTCTGGCACCCCATCCAGAATATCAGGAGGGGGAAGCAGTTCCTGGTTCCTACTATTTATAGTGGGGAGGAGGTGCTGTTGACCTCACCTGGGCACATCACCCGGAGGTGGAAGGAATACTTTGAGAACCTCCTCAACCCTGCCTCAGATACATCTACACCTTCGAGACATCAGAGGGCACGGGGCACAAGGGGGCTGGGGTGGACATGCCCGTCACTGGGGCTGAGGTGGCCTGGGTGGTTAAAAAGCTACGTGGTGGCCGGGCCCCAGGGGTGGACGTGATCCACCCAGAGTACCTAAAGGCTCTGGATGTTGTGGGGCTTAACAGTGCGTGGAGGTCAGGAGCAGTACCGCTGGATTGGCAGACTGGGGTGGTGGTCCCCTTATTTAAGAAAGTGGACCGGAGGGTGTGTTCCAACTATAGGGGGATCACACTTCTTAGCCTTTCTTGGAAAGTCTATTCCAGGGTACTGGAGAGGAGGGTGAGATTGATAGTCGAATCACGGATTCAGGAGGAACAATGCGGTTTTTGTCCTGGTCGTGGAACACTGCTCCAGTTTTACACCTTGCCCTCTTCAGGTCAGGGAGGAGGTACTGCCTCAAGTGGAAGAGTTCTTGGGGTCTCGTTCACAAGTGAGGGTAGGTGAGATCGAGAGCTGGACAGACGAATTGGAGTGGCGTGTGCAGTTTTGCGGGTGTTTAATCAGTTCGTTTTAGCTAAGAAAGAACTGAGCCGGAAAGCAAAGCTCTCGATCTATTGGTCCATCTTACTCCCTACCCTCACCTATGGCCATGTGCTATGGGTAATGACTGAAAGAATGAGATTGTGAATACAGGCGGTTGAAATGAGGTTTCTCTGCAGGGTATCTAAGTTCTCCCTTAGGGATTAGGTGAGAAGTTTTGATATCCATGAGAGTCTCGGAGTACAACCGCTGCTTCTCCATGTCGAAAGGAGCCAGTTGAGGTGGTTTGGACACCTGGCACGGATGCCTCCTGGGTGGCTACCCGGAGAGGTTTCCCATGCATGCCCTACAGGGAGGAGGCCCCGGGGCAGACCCAGGACATGCTGAAGGGATTACATCTCTCGGTTAGCCTGGGAATGCCTCGGCGTCCCCCCCGAAGAGCTGGTAGAGGTAGCTGGGGAGAGGGAGGTCTGGGTATCTCTCCTTAAGCTGCTACCCCCGCGACCCGCACCCCGGACAAGCGGAAGGTAATGGATAGATGGATGGAGATGAATTTTAGATGAGATGGAAAGATGACTCACTTTCTCAAGTCCAACCACAGTCCCTCCTTTATTATATGGGCCTTCATAGTGTTTCCCATCCTACGCTCAGGGATTTTCATCCAGCCCCCCCTCCCCTAAGTTGTCCCGGGTTCTCCTGGAATAATCAGCCATAAACATCCAAGCATGATTCATTCATGTGTGTTCTAGGGCTCCTTGGTAAACACACAGCAGGAGGAGTTTTTTGTACAGAGAGATTCTCACAAGTCTCTGTTAGATTGAATGTTAACAATTGCCAGAGAATAATCAAAAATGTATGACGTAAATTAAAAAAAAAAAATCCATTTCAGGGAGTAGGGTAAACTTGACTGTGCAGTTAGATAGCCAGTATACACCCATTTCAGCAAAGAACTTGACCTGGTACACACAGGAACAGCAGAGAATTCTGGGTAGTACTAAGACAGAGTCGTAGCTTTGCTGCCCAAAGATGGCTGTTTAATGGAGGGAGCTTCTGCAGCTCTCGTCACCCTCAAGAGTTCCAGTAAACGTTCCAGCTGTGTAAAGTGCTTAGATAAGTGTGTCTGCTAAGTGATTGTTAAATGACTTTGGGGTTGGGGGTTCGAATCTGTTTGCATGGTAGGCTGTCATCCTTATATGGCCCCACCTAAGCTCTGTGTATTCCGCTGTTTGTCATAGGGCCCATAGTCCCATGTGCGGGTTATATCACCACATGACAAATTAACATCTCACTGAACGGAAAAAGAGGCGTGTCCCTAAATTTAAAAGCTAGACACAGACCAGCTAATACTACAGCTAACCACATTCTGAGTCGGAGTGTTCTGGGATGGAAGGCTGGTGGCCACTGCAGGAAGGAAATCTGTCTTCCCACAGGTATCCACTAGGCTTGCCAGTTCATATGATTCACTTTTGCTTTTATTATCTAAAATGACTTACTCAGTGGTTTGAATTAAGTACAGGTATTATGTAATGAAAATGCATCAGTTTAGATAAAGAACAAACAGCTGTCGAAAAGGTAAGATTGTGGGATTTGATTAACTCGCTTAAAAAAAACGACTAATTTCCTGTCAAATGCTGTTACCAAGGACTTTGTAAAGAATCAAATATGAGCGTGTGTGCGTGGTGGGGGAGAGGGGGTGGGTTAATATAATTACTGTTATAGCACCCTGTATTAAGTTTAGCGTACCATTAACAGTATACTATTCCTTAGATTTTTGCTGTTACAGCTTCTCCATTGCAGGATTGGCCAGAAAGTGCAGGGCACAAGGAGGTGATGTAATTCCGTCACATGGCTCACACTCCACAGTCACTGGCGGAGAGTAATTTTTAGAGACACTAATTTAGCTAAAATGAATCACTTGGCAGCGGGAGGAAATTTTACTATCCAGAAGCTTGAGATCACAACGCTTCCCATTAAGCCAGCTCGTCGCCTAGTCCAACGTATTGTTAAAGTATAACTTTATGTGTGTCTCCATCTACTGGACACACAGGGCATTTCAAGAGAGACAAGGAAGCGTGGTACAAAACGTTATATTTCCGTTTATTTTATTTAGCAGACGCTTTTGTCCTAAAATGACATACAAGTGAGGCAAATAGCACACTACAAACATAAAGTTGTCAAGAAGTCGACTAAGTGCAGCTATTCTGTGCTTCCAATGAATGCACAAATAAAAGTGTAATAGGTATTGATGGTTACTTAAACTCCAAGATAAAAACAGAAATGTAGATGAACTGAAGATGAAAATGTGGACCCCTGGCAGACTGATAGATGTACATAAACGGAAACAGCAGCCAGCTCAAGACCACGATGATGGGCAGCTGACGCGGCTCAGGCGCTGGGGTGCTGCACCTTAATACAGGGCGTACAGTATATGGCGGGAAACGCTAGCTTAGCATTTCACAACTAAACAGAAATTTAGAAATTCGCAGTTTATCTAATACAGTTTCATTTGATTTATGAAGTGTTGTCTGGTAATATTAAGTTTGAAAAATGTAAATTAAATAGCAGGATCTTGCTAATGTGAATCTAATATAATTGTATATCTGTAAATTTTTAATTATGGTATAAATAGGCTGTGTGTGACAAAAAATGGTGATGACTTCTGTTCCCATGGCAACCAGAAAAGCAGACCAACCCTTCTGTCAATAGCCTTAATCCTAAACATTGAAAAGTTGTTTTTATTTCCCAGCCTGACTCACCAGTCGGCTGATTCAGTCACCTCTGCCTATTATTCCTGGGGCTGGCGCTTGCCCAACCTACTTCTGTTTTTCCTTTGACTTCTCACAGACGTCCCTCTGTGAAACCCACAGTGGTAGTCCATAGTCACGACCAAGGCCCTGGGGTCAGTCCTGCTTTCACAAACCTGTAGCACCCGGCCTCATCATTGTGAATTAAAAAAATAAACTCAGCCGAGTTATACTGCCTCAGAACGTCAGAAAGTCATGACTGGAAAGTGGTTCTTGTGAATGAACATGTTGACCCCATTTGGTGATAAAAATGTGACGAAGGTCTGTCAGCTGTCCCTCTTATCATCCAGACATACATTCAGAAACCATGAAAGGGCGCAAATGCAGTGTGCAGTTCAGCCGAGCTTAGAGCTCAGTTCAGTGGTATATCATTCAATTTTATTTGTATAGTGCATTTCCACAACATTACATTGTCTCAAAGCCTAAGAATCAGGGGGACTATTGCGCAATCCTACCACCCCTCACAATTCAGGCACAACAAACAGCTCTAATTTTGCCCTCTAGCTGGTTGACTTATCTAATGTTTACTGGTGGCACTGGCTGATCGTCACGTAAAGCAACCCGCACTCCACCTCCGCGGAGCCACCTCCATGAATGTTCTGCAGGTCGCACGTTACCCCCCCACCGGCCCGCCCGCACAAGGTCCCATAGCACCTGACGACCCACGCGTCACCATCTTCTGAGGAACCGGGAATAGACAGCGGGCCGCTCTCGTTAGCAACTGAATCAGATGAAAGGCGCCGAGCGTCAAAGCCGTATCGGGAATGTGCTGCCGTCACCAGGCCCACTGTCATCATCATCCGCTCGGAAGTGTGTGACATGTATCACTGTGAGAGTTTCCTAATTAAAACTGGCCGGAGTGCTTAACTGAAGACGCTTCCGGTGAGACACTGAAGCTGCAGAAATACATAAAAACGCTGCCTTGAGCAGAATGAAAGCAAGGTCTTTATTCAACGACGAATGTTTAATTTATTCTGAAGACCTTTAACAAACAGGTTTAAACAGAAAATTGCAAGATAAAAGGAATGGCAGATATTGCACATCACTCTATACCGTGCTTTTGTGATCAAGTTACAGAAAAGCAACTTAAAGTAACGTATAATGATGCCAGAAGAATATTACTTATAAGATCCAGGTAATGGAGTGCAAGTGAGGTGTTTGTGGCTACAGGAGTGTATGCTTTTATTAATGTGTTAAGTAACCTTATGTATGAATTTATTTGCCAACTTAATGAATCTGACTCTGAAATCATCTTGGGTTTACCCATCATAATTTCCAGTGCCACACAATGCCAATCCCTATCGTGGAGACATTGGTATAGCTGTCCACTTGTTTTGTACCATGTTAAAATTATGATTTTTTTTGTATGTGCCTTGTATATTTGCTATATATCTATTTTACATGTGATATATCCTATGTAATGTTTTGTATTTTATCTGGACCTTGAATCTTTAGTAAAGGTTTGATTGATTGATTTTACTATATATTCACATCAGTTAGCAGCTGAGAGTGTGTGAACATGCTTCGCCAATGACCCCTCTGTAGCAGTAGAATCGATCGGAAGGACCCTGGATTGGACTCGGTGTTGGGTGGGCTGGGGGGGGGTTGGAAGTACCTTCTCCACTCAATTTTAAAGGCTCTTCGGAGACAGAAAAATCGTTCGTGAGCATTTAGTAATTCTCTATATATTTAAGGGTCTGATAATCAACACCCACTTCTCAGTAGTCTTTTGTTAAGCGCTCAGCTTTTAAAAACGACGTTCATTCATTTATTTTCATCAATTGCATTACGGTCTACAGAGGTAATTTCAGTTCATTGTTGCAAGGCGTCTGATCCTTCTGAAGACGACGTGGTGCCCAGTTTAACGACCAACTCATAAAATAACCAATTTATTAAAAGATAAGCAATTATAAATAATAAAATATATAAAAACTTTTAATCGTCCGTGTCTGGTTGTCGCGTAGTCTTCTCTGCATAAAAAGCAATAATCTCGTAATATTTCAGCCCCTTTATCGATGCTAGATCAACGCATCTTATTTTAGTTGGCTTGGGGTGGATAACAGTACCATGACGTGAGTGGTGTAGCACTTCACCCCCCAGCGGGAAAGCACTTTGAGCTCTGCAATCACGACGCTCCCAGCGTGACGCATGTCGCTCAAGATTTTTGGCAGCGCCTCCATTTCCAGCCACCTGCACACTACAACACACCCATCTCTGTAAACCTCACATCCACATCGGGAGATGTTATTGAAGCGACTGGTTAGATCCAGCCACGGCAATGTGAGTATCCCCCGCAGCGGTACGCAGAGGGCTGGTACAATGACAAAGCCAAGGTTCAAATTGTTTATTAAAACTCGGTGACGCTTTCTTCTTCAAACTCACGCCTTCTGGTGGAGCTCGTTCCCTGCTGTGGAAGTTAATTTCTATTAATAAATTTTGCGTGCGTGTGCAGTTACCCTGCCACCTTGTGGCTAAGACCGACTATTATGATCTCATATATTCCTGTACTTTTTTGGTCTTCCGGAAAATTTCAGTTACATTTCATCCAAGGTATTCCCTGCCTCGTGTCCTGTGCTTACTGTGCTCGCTGGAGTAGATTCTAGACTCATAGCGAATATGTAATATTATGGAAAATAGATGGACTGATGGATGTACACACGTGGACAAAATTGTTGGTACCCTTCAGTCAATGAAAGAAAAACTCACAATGGTCACAGAAATAACT
>JAODKF010000049.1:17254058-17272656 GCA_026779585.1 Mormyrus proboscirostris | reverse complement strand
CTTGTATACCTGGATCATGTCCTCCCTTAGACTCCTTTGCTTGAGGCTAAACAGATTCAGCTCAGCTAACCATGACCCTGAATAGGACAAGAGGTTACAGAAACGGATGAATGGATTAACACGATCTTTCTATTTTATCTACTAGGATTTAAGCTGTGGACTGTGTCGGCGCCGAAACGAACCTGACAGCGAGGTCCAAGATTTTCGCTGGGAGGGCTGGTGGTGATAAACATCGTCAGCAGCACACAGCATAACATAGAACATGAAGTGAGGAAAAGTCGCTTTAATTTTTAACTGATTTCACTCAGATTTAGTTATCCAATATCATTTGGAAACTGTTGTAGGAGATGCAGGTCTTGTGCTTTCTTAATAAAATAGTTTAATGTGAAACATCACAATAAATTATTATTGAAATAATTTAGTTATTAACCTACTACTTTTTCACTGGCTAAGAAAGGCTGTCATTAAACTTTTGTGACTATATTATTCCAAGAAGGGACCGTAAGCCCCAGAGATGTTCACTAGACGATTCATTGAAAATCTCAGTCATAACAAAATGGTATTTGATCTACAGCAGACCTATAAGTAAAACCCCGTTTAAATTTAGCTTTTCTGCTTTTGCCACTGTGTCCCCCCCCCCCCACCATGCAAAATGGTTCTGACGCCCCAGGGTGGAGGGATGGATAGGTACAGTAACTGGGCGTGTAATATATGACAAAGTTTTTATTTTCTATTTCTAGCCACTGGGTGGCACTACATACTTTTCAACGGAAAAAAGGTTTTATTCATTGCAGCTGCTCTATTGGGTAAGATTATGGTTAATAAGCAAAAGTTTCCGACGTGCAACTAATGTTTCTCAAGGGTTCGAGTGTCTCATAATTGTACTGTTTTGGTTTCATGGCTTAGTTCTCTTAATTTGAAAACTGTGCAGATGAGAATTGAGGTGGTTTTGCTTTACGTTACAATATTGTTAAATCCAGTGGGCGTTTTATAACTTCAGTTGTACGAAATGTTCAGTTCATAGAAAGATTGCAGGTTCGAAACCCGGACCAGCAAGGCCCTGTTCCCCAAGCACTGAATTAGCTGCCACCCGACTATGTCACATTGTCATATATGGGTTACATGCAGAGAACACATTTCGTTGTTGTGTGCTGTGGTGTGTCAACAATAACAATTAATCACTAACAAAACAAATAAATAAATATTACTTTCAGATTATATTGAGTAGTTGTGCGACCTGGGGGAGCTGGAGAGGCACTTGAAACGAGAGCGTGCCGAAGTCGGGTTTCTGTTTCAAAATTTCTTTATATATAGTGTTTACATTCAATAAATAGCCAACTAAATATTAATGCAAAATATTTCCGGAAGTCAGTGCATAGTGCATCAGTAACACTGCCCAGTAATATATCTAGTAAGAAGTAATTGTGAAACAGAATTGTTAATTTGCAAAAGGCAGTTTTATTGTTATATGAGCACAATACAAACAACCTAACCTAAATTGGTATATCGTTTGTAATCTAGTTTACAGTAGGCTTTTGTGTCGCCTCCTGGCGACCATTTAAGTGTCTTTTCTGCACAATGTCCTATCTTCTGTCCAGGTCTTCGAGACTCCCAAAGATAAATTTATGTCCACCCGACTTGTTGATTGTCCTTTGAATTCTCTTTTCCAAGAATTTCGGTATTTTCCAGTGCATTGGATTTAATCATAATATGCCCAAAAGAAGAAGCCTTTAGTCGAGTGATTTGCGCTTCAAGTGAAACTTCATAATTGATTGGATGAAAAGTCCATGAACATGAGTTTGTAACTCTCTTACGCCACTAATATACAGTTGCAATAATTTTAACTTATAAATGTGATCTCGAAGCAAACGGAAATCATATTTCATCCTGCCAACGGTCAAATAAAACAAATACAAATATATATGAATCTTCAAATAGAATAAAATATGTGTCTTGAAACTACTGCATAAGACTTTTATGAAAGACAATTCATTTCAGAACGTGGGTATGTGAATATTAGGCCTATGCATCTCATACAGTTCTTATTGAATTAAGTATTTATGTACATTTATAACTAATCATCATCAAATTAAAGCATTAAATTAATTATCCAACATAATTCGTACTTTTTACATATGTGTGTTGCTGCCTTAGATGAAAATCTGACGACTTTGTGATGAAATTGTTTAGGACAGGTCATCGGGATCGGATTCAATTTACATAGTTTGTTCAGATTCACATTACACAGAGTTGAATTTTGGGATTTGAACAATGAAACTTTCCCATAACAAATGATATTTCCCACTGAAACATCGTGATGGCAGTTAAAATAATAACGGATTTTTTTACTTTATTTTTTTTTACACAATATCTATAGTATTTTTCTGTATATATCAGGCTGAGTTTTTCAATTCCTGTAGACCCATTCATTAAACTGTTAAAGAAGCACATGGCGGCAACGAGAGTGGTTATCATTAGGTCTGTTCATTCCTGACTAAATGGAAACTCCGGTTATACAGCAGCAGTGAAAGTGCGGTGAGTTCAATTCTAAACGATCCTTCAAATTAGAAATGCTTGTTATAATATATATATATGAAGTGGAGGTAAGACTACATTAAACTTATAACGTGACCATAACACATAACATAACTCAAAAAGTACTTATATAAGCTACTAAGTAGGTAAACAGGCCTTCTTTGAACTCCTAAGCACGTTCCACATGTTTAATACAAAGTTCCTCGTTAGTCTTTAAGATTATTTCTGAACTCCACCGCAGACCTGGTTAAACACGTCAGAGAATAATCAGATCCCGAAAATTGTTTGTATGATGCATGATTTGAACTCATTTGAAAAATGTAGCTTATATGTAAAATTCCAAACAGCGATGACATCCTCTAAGGCGACCTGTTTGATTGTAGGCCAGTTCGTATTCCTTTGCTGATGTTTGACTGTAGGCCTGTTCGTATTCCTTTGTCCAAGCTGACTGCAGTTTTATGTTTCATCTTTCATTTAATAAATTTGTAGATAGGTTGAAAATCACAAAAAATAATTCAAAAAACGAGTTCTAATAATTTTGCCGTTTTATGCTGATAAAACTACAAGAAACGTCCCTTGATTTGCATTCTTCAATAGCTTCAACCACGCCAACTGAATTATTAAAGAGAATTTTCAATCAAATAATAAATTTCAGCCGCGACTCTGTACCGATTAAGTGGTACTAAAGATAATCAATAATACATAATAATTCGGTAACATTTAGTTTGTGCTTTTGAAAATTGAAAGTAAACCTTCTTAAAGTAGCCACTTGTTGCACACAGAGTAAAATTATTATATATCGCAGTAACTTGGAGAGAAGTAATTATGCATGTAATTTTTATTACGCCTTTTGTTATGTTCCTAAATCAGTTTTCATATACAGTTCGCCTAAAATTATTGCTGATACATGACTTGAACTTCACATTAGTTTGGTGTGCGGCATCTGTAGACATTCACGTATAAATATCATAGATATCACAGACTGAATGTTATAAGAGTTATTGAACACCATAATTTATTACGCAAATATTTGATTTCCTATAGTAAAACTATCAAAAATATCACAGAACTACTACTGAGACTGAAGGCTATCACAGTACTATTAAATACAATACGGTACTACACAAGTATTGTGGAATACTATTAGACAGCACTACTATAGACAGAATATTACGTGGAGGTAAAAGTATCATAGATTATTATTTAAGTATTATACAGAGATCGTATAGTTTATTGTAGTATCTCTATAGCTTTTTAAATAAGGGTTTAGGTTAGGAATTGTTTCTATATCACAATATGCCAGCCAATCATTTTTAATGCATATTCCTTTGAATCGCTCTAGAATACACATGATGATTGCAATTCTGAGCATCAATATCAATCTATTTGTTCGTTTCAGCTTTATTGTCTTACTTCGCAACCGAAACGCAACAAGTAGGAAAGCGTTTACAATAAACTTCTAAATGTTACTCTGAACGAAATGTTTTTTTTTTTGCATTATGAGCTTGGTTATGCATTTGAAAATTATACAAAAATATGAAGAAATCATAAGCACTGTTGTCTTTTTTTAAACAAATCACTTCATTGCTTCGCAGTTTTTTTCCGTAATGGCAATGCCAAATCGACTTACCCAAGCTTAACACAACAGAAAAAGTAAAAATTGCAAACGGAACACCAAGTCAATGACTGAGCAGCATCCATGTAGTTTTTATGAAAAAAGTAATTGCGAACTGCCTCCCAAGCGTGCATCTTTGACTCAAAGACACTCATATAGTTCTCTCAATTAATCGTTTCCTCTTGATGTTTTCTTTGCACAAACGAAGAAAGAAACATCTGAAACATTCCCTGGGAAACGTTCGGTATAGACACGGCTCTTTACATGATCTGAAATCAAGTATTATGAGATACGTTTTGAGTGAAAATCCATACAATGGTGGGTATTGACAGCTTTTCATTTGTTTAAATGTTTTTGCGCGCTATCATGATCCCGAATACGCCTTAGGGGTAACTTAGGAGGTTGACAGGCGTCGGCAGGTTAAAGGTATGTGTCCCGGCACAGGGGACCGACGGACATGCAGCCGTGGCTGGGCTCAGTTGCTGCAGGTGATGAGAGTGAGGGTGATAAGGATAGCCCCAGTCGTTGTAGGTGTTCATCATGCCGGACAGAGTCATGCTCTGCACTGGAGAGTAGGGATTATATGCGGAATTAGGAGAAACATCCTCGGCATGCTTTGGACGTACGGTGCCACCTGCCATCTGACAAGAAGTGTAGGATATAGGGCTGGACTGCTGCCCGATCGACGAGGGAGTATTTATGAACCCAGACTGCAGATACCCTGAAGGGGCAAAACAGCCATAACTATCCTCACTGAAAAATGAGTTCCCCGACTGAAAGTGGGTCGGCGACGATCTGAGGGGCCGCTTAATTCTCCGCCTCCTCCTGTAATTCCCATTCTCAAACATGTCTTCGCATGAGGGATCTATGATCCAGTAATTTCCCTTCTCGCCGCCGCCTTCCCGGGGTACCTTGATGAAACATTCATTGAGGCTCAGATTATGGCGTATGCTGTTTTGCCAGCCTTTCTTGTTTCTCTCGTAAAAAGGGAACTTGGTGATTATGTATCGGTAAATGCCTGACAAAGTGAGCCTTTTCTCCGAACTCTCCTGAATAGCCATGGCAATTAGTGCGACATAGGAGTATGGGGGTTTCTGGCATCTTTGTGTCTTCTCCGAGCCATTTTCCTGTACAGCCTCCTCTTCCATGCGTTGCTTGTCCGTGGTCGTGTTGGCATCTCGGATCTTCAAATGTATCGCGTCATCCCCATGGTTTTGGTAAGTGACCATCGTTACGCAAATCCAAACATAAAAAACCGTGCTCTTCCACCGGCGAAGTATGTATTTAAACACGCAATGCTGAAAACTTAAAAGAAAACACCCTATATATACAATTCATATAAGATGCTAGAAAAAAGTTGTCTGTCGGGGTTACTTGGTGCGTAAAAAGAGAAGTTTAGTACCAAACTGGATCTGAACGCGAAGAAAGCCCTCGCTTAAGGTGAGTCTGGCTGTGCCTATGCCTACTATGAAAGACTATGCCTACTTTTAGGTCCACCTGTCTCTTGCACCCTTTACAGATCTGTACCACGATCCGAATTATAGCCAGACCCTGTTCCGCATTCGTCACCACAGTATCTCGTAACTGCAGACTGAGCAAAAGCGTCCGATGAAAGTTGACCAGATTCTTTTTTTTTTTTTTTTTTTTTTTTTTGCGGCGAAGACATAAAAAGACGTAGGCGCAGGGCACGCATGCTCATTATTGCATATGCGAATTTGTGGAGGTAGGAGAATATTTCCTTCCCTTTGAATCAAAATAGTTAAATGTCCTGCACAAAGAATGATTAGTAAACTAATCTTTCAAACAATACACATACTATCCCTTTACTAGCAGAATTGTTTGAATCCATTACATTTTCATTTGGGTTTGTTAAAGTTTACATGGTCATATAGCAAAACTTTCTAAAACGATATAGACAGAGTGGGCTTTCCCTGTAATACAGAACACGCAGAATCGCACAATACAAATCCAAAAACAGGAAACACGTTTTAAATGCGAAATTCTGATGTCATTTCTTGGCACTTTCACCAAGACACTAGAAAACTGAGAAACTATAGGAGTTAAAGCGAATCTGAAGTGTCTTCCTGCATAAAAATTCGTCAGCCTTGATGTATGTTTAGGGCAAGTTATGATTAGTAGTTGTAATAGTAGGGTGTTACCGAAAAAACGATATATTGACGAGATATTTTTGTCAAACCCGAGTTATAAAGAAATTGCGTATTGAACAAGAATGGTCTATTATTTATTATCGACTTCGTTAGACTTAAAAATCATGCATTAAGCTCAAGCCTAGACATGCGGCAAATGAAGTTGCTTCGTTTGGTCAAAATATCAAGTTATTATAAATAATATACCTTGTTATGCTTAAGGATATAATGACATAATGGCATAATTGCCATTCCTCAAGGAAAGGTATTAATATTTGTTTATGATCGGGAGTTGTTGGTCACGTTTCATGACACTAATTTGTAGGTTATGTGGTGAAAATCATGTGATTATGAGAAATATGACAAATTAAGTAAATTGCCGTGTTGAGTAATAAGGTAGCAAGGGTGTAAATCATTTATTGTGGTAAATGGATTATTTCCAGTTCAATTCTAGCCAAGGTGTTGCTCTGATTTATGCCCTGTGGAGTTGGATCCGGGTGTAAATTTAAAACACAAAGGTATAATACACGATTAAATCAAGATGTTTAGCTACGATTAAATGGGATTTAACAGATTGTCATGAACAGATTTATATTTACACTTTAAACAGCTCATATAGCACTAAATGATACGGAACTAATACAATAAAAATAAAACCAGAAGAGGGCTAAGAAAGAATTTCGATATTTTAATAGTGCTATTTGCCTTCCTTAACGGGTTTCCACGAAGTAAGGAGAAACAGACCATTTTTTGTTTGCCTGCTCTCATTCGCGGCGCAGGCGGCACTTTATTATTGGACTTGTTTACTCTTAAGGTTTTCTGCAGTAATTACACAACATGTAGTATCCACCTATTTTTAAATCTTTTTAAATAACTACTGTCACGCAGCAGAGAGAGGAGTGTAGGGCGCGGAAGGTGTTACTAACATCCATCTCATTAATTTTATAACACAGTGTTAACTTGTTAACATGCTGTACCCATCGAGCTGGTTTTAAAATACCCACGGAATTAATATGAAACTGCAGGACCAAGGATAAGAAATCATTCCTAACACTGAATATCATTTGTGTGATTGACTTTTTGGTTAATTCACTTAATCAGTTGTCTCATATAACTGGCCTATACGACGCGTTGAGCTTAAAAACAATCAATACATTACTCACGTTTAAATAAAAGACATTAAAGCATTTATCTGATAATGTCCCCGAGAGACTGGTCGAAATTGGGTGCCTTGACTCAATAGACCAGTGGGCAGAGCTGTGCAGAAATTCAGCTGCTTTTTGCGCACGAATTGATAATTGCACATGAATGATTATGTGTCACTGATAGGACAAAGGTATCTGGTATCAAAGCGTCCGCTGTCCTGTGGTTATCACCTGATCTCCGTAAGCCCAGAATAGCGATGTGCGGTCCCCGTTTCACTGTGTTCCGGTGGGCGACTTTTCAGCGCACGCTCCCCGCGCAAAGAAAGAAAAATTAAAGCGCGGTGCGCGTCAGTATTAGTCCCCCCAGAGACAACTGTATGTCCAAAAAGCCTATAAGCCGAGAATTATAAACTTAGGGCATATTAGTAATTACCTATGCGTGCAAAAGAAATTCAATTGAACTGTTGGTTTGTTGCCCCGTAAAAACTGCTTTACATTGAGTTACATGCGGATCTGCAAAACATGCTTGTGTTATTCACGATAAAGGGAATGGTGGACCCTTTAATTGGCGTGGTCAAAACCGGCCTCAGAACGCGACCTTTCTACCAGATCCCTCTGCACAACCGCGCAAAATGAAGCAAAGTTTGGATGCTAGATGAAGTTAAATTCAGGTTAGTGTAGACATGGTGGTCCAACCAGAGAGCACCCCACCTGTGATTTAAACCACTTCAGAGGGTTCCTGCAATGGAGGCATATTCACAGATATTAAGGAACTCTGACCCACCACCCTTACTCATTCATGTATGTACATCATGCACTAATTTGCACAAAATACTGGCTAAATCTGGCACATGGAAGCACTCACAGAAAGGAGAGTCGGGTTAATTCCTTTCCAAATACGTCTTTGAATGCAGAAGCTGAGCTGACCTTAAAAATAGAGCGTAAGGTAACGTAATGACTGCGCTGAACAGCCCTGCGTACAAGCGAACTATCGCTCATTTCAGCGCCTATCAGATAAAGACTTTCTTCGTTGTTCCAAGCATTGCTGATGCCAGATATTTCACGTCTTTTAGCCAGCCGCACCCGTCCAGCCGCCGTCCAGCCCCCAGGTACTCCACAGCTTGCTGCAGATGAACGGGCTTAAAAATGTGTAAGACACATCCACCTGTATTGTTGTGTTTATCAGCTTTGCGCAGTACTCTCTGTACCCAGAATCCCCCTATTTCCCGCTATTTGCAGCTTCATAAAAGTAACGCTGGTGTGTTCTGAAGTAGTGTTTTCCCATTAGACAGTAATTCACAAGTACCACTACAATATCGACCAACTAGCATCCCCTTGGAGCTATTTCCCTGCCTTGTACCTGGGATAGCAGTCAGGCTCCCCATAGGCCTGCTCAGTTGTTACATGGATGAATGGATGGATGGATGGATGGAACACACACACAGCAGTCTCTATCCACAATCCGTTAGTCTCAGTCAATACTTGTACAATAAATCTGTTCACACTAAACATCCACTGGTCCTACAAACTGGAATCTGAGTATGCTGTATATATGTTGTATATATTTTATATAATGTATGTTGTACATATATGTATATATTGTCAAGTTCACTGACCTCCTGTATATACAGTAATCAGCAACTTTATACTCTGCAACCATTGCACAATTGTTCTTTGGCTCAAGTGCTTACTGTACATACTGTATTTCAATGTTGTAGATCTGTTATCTGTATCTACATATGCTATACCTTTTTTGCTGTATGGTAAATGGTAAATGTCTGTATGTCTGTTCTGTGTAAATACATTAAGAAAGCGCAAAGAAAAACCAGAGATAAATCCCTTGTATGTGAAAATATACTTTGCTAATAAAGCTGGTTCTTCAAATTTAGAAAATATGTGCGATGTGTTTCAATTAATAATGTGCTGGAGGACATTCCATGGGTATTCCTGGATCTTTTTCATCTTCAAGTATCATGTATCCGCCTTGTTATCACGGGCATCAAGTAAGCCAATGTTATCAGCACACGGCATCTTTCTGGGAAAGGTAACAGGTTTGCCACATGGTAAGTGTGGTGTCAGTAGCAGAGAGATTCTGCAGAAGCGTAGCAGTGGTAACCATCCACAGGCGTGTGTCACCGCTCTCGGCGGCGTGTGGGAGTTTGTGTGTTCTCCGCTGCCGTGAGCCCGGCTCCTACACCCAGCTCTGGAACATCAGCTGAGATCTTGTTTTTCTGTCGAAGGCGCAGTACAGAATACAGAGATGAAGAGGATGAAGGAGGAGAACGAAGAGAATGAAAATCACTAGAGCAGACAGAGATGCGCTCACATTGTGCTTTCCTTGTTCGTTGCGTTATTGCGTGATAGTGTTGGGATTTCACGTTTCTGGTTTTAGTTAACAACAACTCACACTTTATGTAGCGGTTAGTTTTATGTTTTTTCTTTATTTGGCAGATTTTTACCCAAAGTGATCACCCTGGGGCAATTGGGGGTTCAGCTCCTTGCTCTGGGATTTGAACCAGCACCCCCCTCCCATATTCTGTTATAGTTTATAGAGTAAAATTAGTTTTTAAAGGTATGATAGATATATGATACAGTTTTGTTCTTGACACATCTCAGACATCTTAAACATTTAGTCTAAAATGTAAGTGCTTGAGTAGAAAAGTTACTGGGCTTACAGTTATTTAGACCTGAACATCTGAAAAATATTTAAATTGTACAGCGCACGTTGTCTCATTTTTAAAGGGCCATCTCTGTGATTCCTAATGGGGTGTCATAGGGAGATAAGAGCAGTCTGAGTTACCCCAAATAGGATAGAGAAACGCACACAGAAAAGCCGGAGAGAAGAGGCTCGGATTTGCTCGTTAGAAACGGATGATCCGTGCCAGGGTGACTCAGAAGTGATCACCACCTGCTCGAGCGGAGAGCTCACGCAATTATGGAAGCTTACGGCTCCAGGAAGGCAGAGGACCAGGTTGTCTGCTTTTTAAGAGGGCAAGTTCTGGGAAATCCATCTGGACTGTGAGAGAAACCATCATTATTATTTATCAATCGAGTCAACAGTATGGCGTAAAGAATAATCTAAGATAATGTCAATATGCTTCACCAGGTTCAAGAATTAACTTCCCCATATACTGCTAAGGTTAAAGCTAAAATATACTCAAAAGCATTTAAGGACAAAATACGGAGCAGCTGACTGCTAGCAGCTAATTTTAATTAAAATAATAATCTAAAATAATTCTTACTTTACTGTCGAAAGATATGGCTGGATGGGATGGAAAGAAAGAATGTGGCTGGATTTGGTTAGAGGAGTGGGGATAGATTAAAAATATCAGTGGAGAGGATGTTTTGGCGTAAGCACACAGGGAAAGAAAATGGACGTTGGGTTTTTGAATACAAAACAATGATCGATAATAACATACAGGTGAAGCACACTCAGAAAAAGGGTAAAAATGTGTCCCTTTTTTGTCACTGAGCTGCAAATTGTACCCTTAGCTGTAGGTAATTGTAAGTTTTAAGGTACATAAATGGTCCCTAATGATCATTAACGATGCTTGTACATTTATAATGTTCCTAAGAGTCCATTTCTGTACCTTAAAAGGTACAATTACAACAATACAGCCCCACCCCCCATCTTACAAACGTAATATCGTGTAATTTCCTCTAAAAATGACCGGAATGCATATTTTGTATTGTCGTCTCAGAAAAAGAACGCATTCGCTCTCCTTGTGCAATTGAAGCGAATATTTCTAGAAGTCCTCTGTTCCATGGTGGTTTCCCGTCTGGCTGTCGCATGAGTAAATTAGGTCAATGGTACAGTGTGAACTAAATTCATTCGCATTAATATGAAACGGCTAAAAATGGGGCATCATTAATTAAATGAGATCTTCGATAATGTGTGGTCAGACACATTAATACACATATTGCTGTTGGTCGGAGTATAGCTACGCTGTGAAAGGGTTTGGCTTATTTGTGAACGAGTCAGTTCACAAATCCTCTTTTTCCAATAATATTCTGATTTACGGAAAACAAAGAAGAAGGATTATCAGATCTGGTAATTAGTTATATAATTATTTTAGATCTGGGGATATATGGGTAATTCATTATGATGGATGCTTTTAAACTTCCCTCACGTGTCTCCGTGACCGTCCGGTACATGCCCGATCGTCTCAGCAGCGGGGGTTACCTTGACCCTGCCTAAAGCCTGCGCAATCTCTTCCGTGGTTTTAGTTTGACGCACTACGATACAACAGCAGTAGTTGTTTTTTCCCACGTTAAGAAAGGATGTGAAACCAGCCGGATTTCAAGCAAGCAGGATACACGCAGTAGTGTCACGGCGCCCTTGGGGTTGGATCCTCCAAACTCCCTGCCTTTTCGCTTCCTATCGGAAGCTGTCCTCCTCAAACTCCTCAAAGAATTCCAGCGCTGCGGGACAGGACGCTTGCGGGTCAACCGTTCCTCAGATCATCCCCCTCCCCAACCCAGTGCTGCAATATACACAGCTGACCAGACCATAACCCCAACCCACCAAATACTCTGTTACATTCATGCTCCTCCCAATAAACTCCCCAGACCCCATCCATCCAACTTCTGCTGGTCAGAATTCCTTGACCTTCACTATAGTCCAACCATGTCACCAATATGTTATATACATTATGGATTTGCTTGGATATTGATTGATATTGAGGAGGTCTTAAACGACTTCCCTTTTACTATAGGTCAAGATTTATATTAAAGTGATTCCCGTAATATTGCCCTCAACATACACTGGGGACCGGGATTTGAGTTTTCCTTTGGTCGCCTCTTCGTAAAAATCTGCGAAAATTGGAAGTATGATTATTATTGAGAAACGAGATGGAGTCAGCTGTCACGTAATAAAGGTCTCGAACAGAACACTTTGGTTCCCCTCAACGCGAACCTGAATGAAGGACAAATTTATTGATAATTCTAAATTCAATGAAAGATCCGCACATTTACTGCTTAGGCCAACTACCTTGATTTTTTTTTTATTAGCCTACAACCCACAAGCTAGCAGAGTGTACAACAATAGTCTATTGTACAACTGTCTTACTTTGTAAATTACTTATTTTTTTTTGCATACGACAATTACGTATTCATGTTTACCCTTTGTTTTGAAAATTCATCCAGAAGCACGTGCAATGCTTTATCTTTCATCTTTTCTCCACGTCAATGCATGTATATCAATTTCACTTCCCGAAACTACTGTATACACAATCACCGTTCCACCTGACATGTTACCATCGCTGTTTTCTTTAACCTGAAATTTAAAGCGCATTGCAGCAGAGGGTTGTGTGAGTCATGTTTTTGGGAATGTCACCAGTCAGATTTAATAGGCTTATATAACATAAGAACCAGGGTGCCACTTAAACTCAATGACTTTAGCAAAGGTGGGGGAAAATGTTTACTAGATTTGTAATTACCATATCCTGAATACTTGACAGGAAATTATATTAGAGACCTATATAAAAATTAAAATCGAATTATAGTTAACCTGATGGTGATATTTACGCCATCTAGTGAATATAGATAATGGCTTAAGTTACCTTAAACCAGGGAAGCATTTTCACTGAAACATTATAATTATGTATTGATTACGATGAAAATTATTAACCATCTTTACCGCTATGAGAAATGTATTTTCTAGCCTACTTGCAATAACCAGCAGTGTAAAATATCTTTTCCCATTTTAGGCGAGTTCATTTCCAATGTAGACAAATGTAGACTCAAAAATGTCTTGGATTCCATGAATTTCCAGTATCTTGATAGCCAAAACATGTAAGCTTTAAATGACCTGGTCTCCAAATAGCTACCCTATCCATTGAACACAGCTTCAAAGGAATTTCCCCACTGGGATCAATAAAGTTGTGATTATTATTATTATTATTATTATTATTATTATTATTATTATTATAAATACACACGTCGACTTCACCGCCAAGCAAACAGGAAAACTCAAACTCCCACAATTCCTTGCTCCTTCAACCGCAGGCAAAGTGGCACGGAAGCTATAGTAATTTTCAAGCATGGCAGCCTTCGGTGCCGCACGGGGTGTATTTAGATTATTTTCGTGGTTGAGAAATGTCGATTCCTGTTCAGCAACGCAGATCGCTTATGCGAGAAGAATGCTGTGCAGCTCACCCTCTGATAAAGGTATATATTAACGCTTTACTTCTTCATCTGCAAATGGATTTAATTTGATAAATCACTTACTGACCTTGTGCATGTCGCCAAAGAAAGAAAGGATTTTGCTTTTAAATATTAGGCATTCTAGCTAAATGATGGTTAGATTGTTGTAAAAACTTGAGCACCTAGGCTATATAAGCTATATATTAATTTTGAATACACTGGTCTTAGATATCAGGCGGTAGCAGCCAACTTCCATTCATATTTTAGTTCCTGTACTGTCTTAGTCAGACATACTAATGTAAATGTTTAACACTCGATGTATTCTGGTAGGCGATGGCGACATTGCGAAGGTGCAGTTTTCCGATGAAAAAGTGCAGGACATCCTTATCAGAATCACCGGGATGGATCTGCAGAAGATATTTCGACCCGTTAAGGAGGAGTTAAAGCCACCGACGTACAAGCTCATGACAGATCAACAGTTAGAGGAGGTACCAAATTGTCTTCAGTTGTTTGTGTCACTGAGTGTCCATTTATGAACGGCGGACCCTATCAAGTATTAGAAATATATTTCTGGTTTTTTGTACAGACATAGATTGCTTAATGACTGGAATACGTTCTGATGTCGTTGTTATGCGAACATTATCATCATGAGATACTTAAACAAACTTAGATGGTATAGCGTACTGTTTCACAATAAACTATTGTGGAAAGAGTACATTCTAAAATAACGATACTATTACAATATATAACATAAACTAGTGACTTAGTTACTAAACCAGCGTTTTCTACTACGGAAGCCGAGAACGGACGTGCTTGCAATTATTGTTTTTTGTTATCTCGAGATAACGAGATACTTTAGCGGCGTGCTAGCCTAAGCTACAACTTTTAAAAGGGCTTGCAGCTTATATACAGTTTACATTGTCATCTCAGGGGCACTCTATATGTCTGCTATTGTGTAGTTGGAACAGATTTGTTTATATTAAATTGCTGTATTTTTATTATCATCTACACATGTTGTGTGCAGTGATGTCATAACATTTCCCAGGACCATGGTGCGGTTTAGAGACAGGACATGACATGCATTTCATGGTAAAACCCTACATGGGCATAACACTTAGTTTCAGCGTTAAATACATGGATGCACACCTTAAGTAATGCAGTTACACTAGATATACGAGCAGCGTTACATGGCATGACTGTCCTGTGGCATCACGATTTTTTCATCCTTGCAAATATTCAGAGAAAATGATCTCGTCATCTCGAGATAATGGCATTAAAGAATAATTGCAGGCATGCCCGACCTTGGCTTCTGCACTGTATATAACTGTATTTGTTGTACTTTTACGTAACTGGCGGAGCAGTAGGTTTATTTACACCAGAAGCACCACAAACACGTGAGGAATGTGTTGTGCGATGACATTACAGCGCTATGACGTTAATAAGTGAAAGGAAATTTTCAGCTGCATTATAATCTTTGGGGATCACTGTTGTATTTACAACAGTGTCCATCCATCGTTAACTGAAACATCATTAGGTGGGGTATAACTATGTATTGTATATTTCTATATCAATACCCGCATTTTAATGATGATGTGATAAAGCTACGTAGTATTTCTCTGGCTGATTTCACAGGCCAGGCAGAATGCGATTGAGGAGGCTAAAATGAAGCTGAAGATGCCCCCGGTCCTTCCTGTGCGAAAGCCCATTAATGACATCCTGTCACGGGACAAGTTCTTAGCCGGCATGGAAACAGCCAAGTACGTCTTCACTGACATAACCTTCCAGACTCCTCACAGAGTAAGTTTTGAAAGGCGATTCCAATATCTGAAAACATTTTAGCGCAGGAGTTGTATACATCCGCTTCCCGGGTTACATTCTAGTGAAAATATTGCAAGGCGAAAATGCATTTTAATTCCAAATCCCTATCCTGACTTAAACACACTTAGAACACTTGCATTAGGCTACAGTTGGGCACGCACATTAAAACAAAGCCTGTTTTATAATGAAGCATTCAATATCTCATGTAAATGAGAAATTGAACGGATTTGGAATACCCATTGAAATATACCCATTGAAATATACCCATTGAAATATCGAAAAGTCTAAATATCATAACATGGACCATTGTAACCTGGGGAGTGTCTGTAACCTATAAATGCTAAGCTGACACTGGACAATAAGAGTGATTTACTATCTGAACAGTCAAAGGTGAAGTAGTTTACAGTGTAGTTGATGCCCTTGCCACCTGCCCCCCCGCCCGGCGATTCTCGCAGGAGCGCTTTGTGGTGGTCCGAGAGCCAGATGGAACCCTGCGCAAGGGTTCATGGGAGGAGCGGGAGAGGATGATTCAGGTCTACTTCCCTAAACCAGGCAGAAAGCTCACACCTTCCCCCATTTTCCAGGAAGGAAACCTCAAGGTAAGGCCTGCTGACGCCCTGCCCATGGAGTAAATCCTCAACTGCACTCCGGAGGAACAGCATTCTCAGATGTTTATCCACTATCCAATCAGAATGCTGCTTCCATTCCCATGTGACCTCTTACATCAGGCCTTTCTACTGCCCTGTCCAGACTGTGTACCAGCAAGACCGTCACGAAGACCTTCTGGACCTCTGCATCGCCCAGTTTGAACCCGATTCCTCTGAGTACCACAAGGTGTGTGTGTAAAGTTCCCCATCTTTTGCATCAGGCACATCTGCTGCGAAGCCCCTCCCAGTCATAGCACAGTCTGTCACGTCTCTGCAGGTGCACCGGCTCACCTACGAGGACATTGATAAACGGGCCAAGTACGAGCTCCTGCACTCCACCCGTCACTTTGGCGGCCTGGTGTGGCATCTGGTAACGGCACGGCGTGTGGACGGCCTGCTGGTGGACATGCTGCAGAGGGAGCTGTGAGTGCCGCCCCCACCCGCCTGCCTGCCACATGGTGGTTAGCGATTAGCCATTTTTGTTTAGTCATCTTAAAACGTGGTTCCACAGCTTCGCTTCCAGTTAACATGGATCCTCTGTACTGCGTGTCACCTGTCTAGACTTCCACTGTGAAATGCGAGTAGAGCGTGGTTTTAGGTTAGACTTACATTTTAGATGCAGGTTAATAGAGTAGCATTGTGGCTCATTGGGTAACACTATCAGGTCACACCTCCGGGGTTGGAATCCCCCCCCCCAGGCCCCCGCTCCTGTGTATGTGTAGTTGGTACGATCTTGACATGATTCCTCCTGATTCCTCCCACATCCAAACAGGTTTAGGTTAACTGACTTATCTAAATTGCCCAAAATGTGTCATTGTGTGCCCTGTGTACAATGGCTTGGGATCTTGCAGCAGAGTGTATTGTGATACTGAACACCGTCTTCTCTCCCCCAACCCCCCCCTGCCGGCAGCATAAACGATGCCGTGAGCCTGGTCACTCTCTTCCACATGGTTCACCCCCGGAGCGAGTCAGCCAAAGAGGCGGCCCGTCTGGAGGCCAAGGGTGTCGAACTCCTTAAGGTTCGTACCCCAGACTGATCGAGGATGAGCTGTTTTCTCACTGAGATGCAGGAAATCCCAAATTCCAGCTTTTACTTAAAAGCCTAAAGAGAAGAAAGACTTTGTGTTTCTGTGACATTAATGGATTTCTACTGGATTACATGTCACAATTTCCAGTTTAATTTTCGCTTGTGATTTAAGACTCTTTGGACGACTGAGCTGATCTGTTTTGGGGTAGAACAGTAAAAGTCCACGTGAGACCATGTGCCAGTTGTACCATTAGCAGGATCCACAGTGAAATGAGCTGATGAGATCAACTGATTTCAAGAAGCTTAATGGCCATAATCAGGTGATGCTGATCATCTTCATGTTTCTCCACCGAAGGTCTACGCTAGCACAGAATCTCAGCGTGGGGGTTACATCGAGCTCGCCCTGCAAGCCCATGAGCAGATGCTACAGGGGAACGCCTTGTAAGCCACCCAGTGCAGGCAAGATGGTGCCTTAAGATGCCATTGGTCTGCTTGCGGTGACACGGGATCCATCCTCCTGCTGTGTGACGCTGATGGACACATCGCGAGCATGCGTTCCCTGTAGCAGGGGACTGGGTGACCTTTGCCCTGTTCTCCTCTCGGATTCGCAAGTGCGACCCTGACCTTGTCTAGCGGTGTTCCAGGATGGGCTTCTGTGTTTGTAAATAAAGATGTTGATGCTTTGTTTCACCAGTTTTAATCTTTCCCTTTCATAATAACATCACCTGTGCCTGCTTAATGCCCATGTGCTTAGCGTAGCATAAAACATTACACATGCCTGATAAACCTCATTGGTAAACCATCTCGCTCACTAAAAATATAAATATTGATGCTAGTGGTTTGTCTCTTAGTATCTGTGATGTCAGTACGTTCCAGAAAGGAATGCAGGAAGTTAACAAAAGCTGAAATCAACTCATTAATCTGGATAAATATGAATATACACAAAACTTAGTCAGTAGATAATGTAGTTGTCTTCTCTTCAGCAACACCATTTTTTTTTTTTTGAAGACAACAGAAGTGAATAAAATTAGGTTGACGGCGACAGTATGGCTAATACTTACCACTTAGAAAATGAAATGAATACGTTGCTGCCCTATTACAACGTGTTTTATTATACAGATCTGAAAAAAATTAAGAGACCACAGCAAAATTCAGTTTCACTCATTTCTCAGTTTATGGGCTATGCGCCTATAAAAAATACACGTCTTTTTTTTTTTTGCAAATTCCAGCCTGGCTGTATCCTCCTCCTCCTCATTAACGAAGGGCTTCTTCTTTGCTCTATAGGACGTTTCCTATTCTTTTTGAAGGTCGCTTGAGGTCATCCTCCGATCTATGAGGCACTGTCGGATAAGTCAACGGTCATCTCTGCCATTAGAAAGTTGCTCCTGCTTCACCTTGTTCTTGTGTACTGCTGTCTTAAAAACTTTGAGCCTGGAAGCAGCCCTGCCTCGCTGTGTAGCCTATTGCAAGCATAACCAGGGTTAAACCAGGATTTAAGAATGCAGATTAAAATATATATA
>JAODKF010000049.1:17241808-17253958 GCA_026779585.1 Mormyrus proboscirostris | reverse complement strand
AACCAGGGTTAAACCAGGATTTAAGAATGCAGATTAAAATATATATATATATATATATATATATATATATATCGTGGTCTCTTAAATTTTTCAGTTGTAATACTCTATGTACGTGTTTTTTTAGTCTACTTATCTTGCTGTACTTGAGGCTGTCACAGATAAGGCTGGGACATGGACAATCATTTACCACCCTAGCGATGACCTCACTTTTACCAGCCCAGAATTTCACCTCTACTGGCAGCAGATCCCACCCGCGAGCCATAGCAAGCTCACCTCTCATCTGCCAGTCACATTAGGAAGTCCTTTCCCAGCACTGGCAGATGGAGTACCTGAAAACCATGCCTGAGTACAAGTATACCTACTCTGGTAAAAGTTAAAAATCAACCGCTGAAATACCACTTGAGTAAAAGTATCTGATATTAATAGTACTTAAGTATGAAAAGTATGTAGCTGGTGTTAAATATAAGCTTAAGTAAGATGTAGTAAAAAATTGGGTACAATAACCTTCTGTACCAGTTTCCCAAATAAAAACTAGCTGCTGTGTATTCCCCGGACAGCCTTATCACCCCTCCACACATGTAATCCCTACTCCTCCTGTGACCTCTGAACCTCTATGATCTCTACCCCATACCCACTCTCTTCACCTTTTTTATTAGTCCAGCCTTGTGTGACTTGTCTCAGTGTTAACAGGTTCACCAGATCTGTCTCTCTAGCTGTCCTTTCATGTGCCACTGCTATGTGACACTGCTCCTATCTTTGTGTGATTTGTCTCCAAATGATAAAATACTTTTGGAGATTCCCTGTTCACAAGATAAAGTGTCTTCTGCAGCCTCCCTTTCCATCTTTTTGAGATTTGTCAGGTGTAGACCTTCATCCATATGATGTTTTTGTGAAGTGGTTATACAATCATTCAAATACTTTTTGAATTACCACATTCACAAATAATTATCACATTTGGTGCAATTTGTGCCACAATCTATTCATTTCCAGGCCCTCTCCTATACAAAGGACCTATGAAATTTGAAAACGATCTGAAAAATATTTCTTGAGTGTTTGTGGCTACACAACTCTTTGGTACAACTATGCTTGGCTGCTTCAATTTTGGCGCAAATTTAAATGTAATCAATCTCAGATTTTCTACCATAAAATCTGTCTGCAAAGTTTGAAAAAGATCCCTCACATACCTTGTGAGTTAACGTGCTAATGAGATAAATTTCTGCAGTAAGGGCAATGCCAAAACCATATGTATCCCTCACCCAATTATTTGCAGGTACGTTAACTGTGAGAAAAAAGTACCAATTTGCATCTTTGGGGATACAATTACTTGTCACTGAGGCTGTACTATCATGGCTCTGCCAATTGTTCCCTAGCTGTAGTCCAAATGTACCTTTTAAGGTACAGAAATGGATTCTGAGGAGCATTTTTGCACCATTTGCGGTATATTAATGTTATTTCTGACAGTGTGGACAGGTAGTAGAATTGCGGGCTTGAACCCCCCCCACTGCAAAATCTAATGAGGGAGACCTACCGATAGGGTTGTAATGAAACTTATTTCTGGCTACAGGCAGGGGCGTAGATCGACATGTCCGTACGCCTGCAGTTTGGGGCTGATTTCTCCCACCAGTGTTGATAATGAACCCACACCCTTGGCTACAGGCCTGAATACAGTAACTGTAATTTATATTTAGGCAAACTGTAGCCTGTCTATATTCTTAGCAGCAGTTGACACAACAAGCATTTTGAATGACATATTTTAGTGTTTTACCACTGTTTTAATGTTCAAATAAATTGACACAATCAGGGCAACAATAGATCATTTTGTAAAATGTAATGGGGGCAAATACATTTCTTACTTGCTTTATTTCTACATGGAATAAAAATTAATGCAAGCCTGCAAATTTTTATATATGCAGTGCTCTTAATATGTATTTAAAGATCCGCATTAAATTATTGTAATAAAATAGTTATGCCTCATCTAACTGGGTTAAAATTATATTGTGCAGGAAAAGCCTTTATGGAAACTAGCACAGTAACAAAGGAGACTTTGTACCAAGTACCAAGCTTGACATGAGCGACATTCTTGTTATAGATCAATGACAACACCAGTTTGGTAAGAAAATATCAAGGCATCCAGTTTCAAAATATATCTGATCTATTAATACTGGTATGCATCATAATATTACCTCACTGCATTTTAAAAGGGTCATGATATGCCTGTGTAATCCTGTTCCCCACAGGACATCACCTACCTTTGGTGGACTTATTGACATCAGCAGACATGTGATGGCCAGACCACAGTCAGGCTGCACTCTCCGTGTCCTTATTAACCTCACCTCAGTGACTGGCACCATCGCTATCAAAGCTATTTCCTTCTCTGGTCAATTAAAAAGAAGTGCTTGATCCAGTTGATAATCAATGCTGAATAACTGCATTAAAGTGACTTTACAAGCGGGAAGATGCATGAATTGGGGGGGCTAAATTTTACCTAATCATCAGTATAAAAGGGGTGTTCATAACCTCAAAAGGAGAGCACTTTCATTCAGGCAGGAAGGCTAGGCACTGCCCCCCCCCTTCCAGGACATGACTACTGATTAAGGTCTCAGATTTACCACAAAAAACAGGGGTTACATGTGCTTGACACAGTAAAAAAAAGTTGCTCCCCGTAGATGTCTAAAGATGCAAAAAGCAGTGAGAAATCAATCAACAGCCCGTTCAGATCAAATAACTAGGCTCTCTGTTGGACCCGCAGCCATCATAAATCGTGAGTTCCTCGTACCAAAACCTAGACATACAATGTTTAACATACAATAAATGTTTAGGATGTACTGTGTCTTGTTGTTAATGCCAGTTTCTACTCACAGAATCAAAAAACAAACCTTAAACATATGTATTGATAAATACATGCATACAGAGGGTCATATATTAAAGTCCACCAGTGATTTGCTTATCATGTACGACACTGACTCTCAATCATGTGCGCAATCAGATTTATTCATTCCTTTTCATTGATTTTTTTAGAGGGGTCTGTGGCAATTTGTTTAAACCCATTCGTTACTCCTAATCAAGGCTGATCAAAGGGCAAAGGGCAGTTTACAATATTTCTGAATGACTGCGATAACCAGTCAGATGTATTCCTGACCCAACCTTCATATACTATCCCTGTTACACACATAATCCGAACTAAACCACATTGCTTCATGTAGCACCCAGCACAATCCAACAAAGGCACACATTAATAAACACTGCTATTTATAAGAAAACCTAACCATTATTCTGATAAACAGCAATTCTCTACAATTTAAGCTGTATGTAAAGGAGACTGGTCTGTGTGAGTAAGAACAGGTTCATACCACAATGATATTTATCAGTCACCACATCTGTTCATGCGTTATTTATCAAAAGTTGCTTAATAATGTGGTATATAACTCAAGATTGAGAAATACATTGTATTGAAATGTATTATATTGACCTTAAATGACATTTATAAGCTATTAGAAACAGAATGTAACATATGTCAGTGTTTGGATTTTGGATACAAAATAGAGGATCCAAGCAAAATAAGTCAAGTAATGAGTCTGGTTAAACATCTGAACAGACGTTCAAAAGGTTTCAGGTGCAAGTGCCAGGTATGGCCCTGTCACTGCTGCCAAAGACAAGGTGTGTAACCTAAAGTGCTTCACATCGCTTGAGTAAACTGCTGAAATCTGGAGCCTGTTTAAGTTCCTTTGGATAAAACTGATTTATTGATATCAAATAAATTGATATTTAATAGAACACGTGACCTTTTATTCTTTCCGTTTGAACACCTGATGACAGACTATGTCCTCGCAGGTAATTTCCTGAAAATGCAGAAGAAAAACCAGGATTTAGCGCCTGTTAATAATTTGGATGAATTTGCATTCATTTCCAGTAGATGGCAACAGATCCCTTTATAACTTACATAAACGCGAGTTACAGCATCGTTTGTTGCAATCTTCTGTAATGCATACATTTAAAAATGGGAAGAAGTGATGCTTAAGATTATTCATAATTTGTTACCATGTATAACATATCTCCTTTGACCCAGTGCTTCCATCCTCGATTGGCCTTTTCTCCTTTCTGGACGCACACAAGTTTGTCCCCTTCCCAGGTGATCAGAGTCTAAAATCCAGGCAAAAACGAAGGACTTTGAAATGTTTGAGGCTCAGTGTTGGTTGTCAAGAATGAAAACATTTTGTTCATAGCCCTCAATCTATTGTTAAATATTTAGTCGGTGTATAACTATTCTGATGTTTTTCCTAAGAAATAACCAACATTATATAAACATATACAAGACAATGCAGGGTGCTCAATGTAATATGTCATCTTTGACTTAATTTGATTTATATTGATGAAGACTGGAACCATTACACTATTTGGGAGGAAAAGGAAGGAAAATGTAAAGAGAGTCCTTTGAAGGTATCAAATGACAGGACCCACCTTGACCACCCTGTTGTCCAAGCCCTTGGTGTACTCCTCAAACTCAACCCCCACAGTAAAGGCCACCTCATAGTTCCGGAAGGTGCTTAGTGTCTTGATCACAAACTGGTCCCCATTCTGGATAATCACCTTTGTCTGAACCAGGTGAAGCGCAATTTTACGAGTAACAAAGTCAATGTCTGGGTGAAAAAAGGAGAGACCAAACCAAAAATTACTTAATTTGCCCAGAACTACATCTCACTACACTGGACTCGACAGTTTTTGACCTCAATGATCAATAGTGCTATATTCTATCAATATTGAATATCTAACGATTAACTAGAATGGAAAAAGAAAATTTTCCAAAGAATGGGAAAATTTGCTATGGATTACAGATCACATCAGTCTCAGACTATAATAGTGTAAACATTTTGTTAAATCAGACCTCTGTTTATCAGAGGGTTTAATGAATAAAACTAATTTGTAATGGCTACTCCAAAACTTCCCACGTAGACTCCATATTGCTACTGAAGGCGAAGGTTCTTGTCAGTACATTAACGTAGCCATACAATCTCTCCACCCTTTTCTTTCAATAAATGAATTCGACTGGAGTTTATTCATACACTGCCACTACAATATAACTTCTTTCCAGTTAACTATTTATTTGTTTGATTTGGCTTTTAGGTTTTTACAATATTTTAAATGTGATTTGAATGTCTTCTGTTTTAATGTATGCCTGTACATCTGTAAAGCACTTTGAACTGCCTTGTGTCTGAATTATCCTATGTAAATAATCTTGCCTGTTCCAGGCCTCCTTTCTACAGTCAGACCATGACACTCCCCCAAAAGGGATTTAACACGGAATGGCGCTCAGCAGGTGTCTTACTCAGAGCTTTCATGAGGTCCTCAAAGTTCTCATTGCTCGTCATCTCCCATCGGCCGCTGAGATCTGCGGACATGGTGACGCCGAGATGTCAAGCCTGTGCGGGATGTTCACAGGGACAGAGGAGGAGTGCTGGGCCCCTCTGGGCCTTTTTATAACCACTGGCCATCGAGACCTGGGGCAGAGTACGCTAGATAAGATAATTTATTTCTCCTGGGGGCAGGGGCTTTGAAAGCTTGGGCCCAGCGCTGTAACTGCTGTGGCAAGGGTCAGTCAGGCCGGCAGATCAATTTTTAATTGTAATGATCACGGAGACTCACAGCACGAACCTAAGTAGCTCACGCAACCAGGAACAAACACACACATATGCAGGCACTGACTCACACGCACCCACCTACCCACACAAACCCCCGCATCCGCAAACACTTCCAGGACGTACAAGGGCTCCAACGTAATTGTAGTCTACACAAATAAACAATACACGTTATTTTATCTTCATCGTGTTCCCGGTATTAATTCAGTGCAAAGGGTATGTCGTTATTTAGAGATTGGCCAACAATTAGATTCTATGAGAAGGAAAGGACTTCAAAGAGCGCAAAGGCCTTTAGTTTGCTAACAGAAAGAGTTGGATGTGACAGTATCATAAACACAAATCTGGTTACCTTAGTGACCGACCTGTTAGCATGGGGTTTATGATCTTCTTCAGCACGTGCTTGAAACATCCAAAAAAGATTAACATCTGCATAAACACAAAGCCTGACCCAGTCCTTATTAAAATACAGCTGTACTCTGTAACTTGGTCTGCAACAAAGTCTCTCATTTATACTGCTGGATGTTTAAACGCTTTGCTCTAGAGCAGGTTCCATGTGGGACTTCAGCCAGCAAACATTCAGATTATGTCCATTCCCTTAATATTTATTCTGCCTAAAAATAAAAAATAGCAACACATCGCATGACAAGGACACCAGCAATCAGAATAAAACCAATTGGCATCTTTATCTGGAGGCTTGAGGCTTTGCCCCACATCATTTTCCTCTCTTTCACATTGGCAGGGGTCTGATTTGCAAAGTCAAGGGCTTAATCTGAAAGGCACTGGGCCAGATGTGGAGGCTTTTTTTAAAGAGAAACATTAGCCAAATACACAAAAAAGCTTTTGTGTTTGTGAGGATGGACCCTGTTAGTCAACGGAAGGTCAAGCATGCTTTCAGGCTTGTGTCTGTTACCATGGTGAAGAGGACAGCTAGTCTTTTTCCCTATGTAGTGTCTATATACTGTTAGAGGTCAAAGGTTTTATCAGACTGTGTGAAAGTCAAATTACTAAAGAATACATAGGGGAAAAATAACGGAAAATGACACTGTGTATCTAAATTCTGCATATGAGAGCATGTGGCTCAAGAAGTGTTTATAATTTTATTTGGAACGAGACATGTAATCTACAGGTAATCTGAATTACATTATTGTAGAGCAATTTTCTGCAGAATACATCAGTGTAGTGGCGGAATATTTCAGAGAGATTTTAGTAAGTCTGCTGCTCCTCAGCAAGCATATTGAGCATAAATGAACTGCATGTCATCAATCATCTAAAGGGCAACAGAGAAACCAAACAAAACAATAACCGAGAGAGACAGTTTTGCCAGACATAGACTCTTAAATATCAAAATTGTTACTGGCATGCCAAACTACTGATAAAAAATGCTCCGAGTTCTTACAAAATTACAAAGTTTCAGTTTGCCAACAGCCTTTTATCAGTTATTCACCTATCGATACGTCTGCACATCACTTAGAGTCAGACAAAAAAAAAAACACAAATAAATAATTGTTGTTTAGTGATGATTTTAAGTACCATTAGTCAGATAATATGGCACTATTTAAAAATGTGGACCCAGTCTCAGCATTCTGTTATAAATGGCCAACCACTTCCCTCATTTTACTGTTGAAGGTAACTAAGATAATATACATGCCAGCTGACAATAATGGCCGCTGGCCTATGACCTCCAATGACAATGGGAGAGTACTGTTATGTTCTGTCCCGCACCCGTATGGCCAGCAGAGGTCCCCCTTGCTGGCCATCCTGTGTCCCCACTCATTCACACCTGTCCCTCATGTAGCCCTCGTTGATTGTGATGACAACCTGCTTAGCCCTAGTATATTGTAGCAATGTACCTGTCTGTAGTACAGTGTATATACAGTAGGTGCCCCTCTGTACTGTGCTCCTCAGTGCTGTCATTGTTTTTCTGTTGCTCAATTGAACTCCCCACTGTAACCCCTTGGGCTTTAATCATCTCGCAGGCTGCCTTTAGGGTTTCCTTGCACCTCCCAACGCTTTAGGACGTGACAAGTACATGGGAGGTGGATGGTGCCCCTTAAATTCTTTGCATCTCTTATTTTTAGATGGAAGTTGAGACGCCCATGTTTAGAGTGTGTTTTTCATTGCAGGATGGCCTAATTAAAAACTTTCTAAGCACTCGTCAGGCTTCCTCAAGGACAGACTTAATGAGACTTGCTTTGCCAAACACAAAAGCCAGAAAACACAACTTCACACTAGCCCACAAATTACCCAAAAAAAACAGCAGTCCGCCTGAGAGTAGATGATAATTATCTCGACGGCTGATTAATTGGCACAACAGATTATAGACTCTTCAGATGGTTGTTTTTGACAAAAGGGAGATCAGTTGGAAATAAAATTACTCATAATTTTAGGTTACATTTAGTCTACAATTTTTTGTTACAAAACATATTGTCTACATATTGCATTTTACATTCATGTTACATTTTATATACATCATTTAAATTCATGGGCCAATGGTCAAGCCAATAGTGAGCAATATATAGTAAATCTGTATTTACTTCATTGTTATTGTCTTTTTTCTGCTACATCAGCAAACCTGATCATTGCCATTAGGAAAATCACCAAATCAAACTGATAAAGAAATCATAATCAGAAATCAGCAATCATTTTAGAAATCGCAACATGTTCCAGCAAGAGGTCCCTGGTGTGCACAACTACAAAATGTATGGTGCAAACAGAAGATTTCTGTGCTGAAATGTAAAAGGATTAGCAATTAAACTTAATTCATATTCATCATTACAATTATTTAAAAACCCAACTCAAAATGTAATGCAGATCATATAAAACACAAATTCACACTCAGCTATTACTTTATTGTGTAATACTAAGCATTCCTGTCTCTTCTCCATGTTTCTCTGAAAGCTTTTGCATAAAGATCACAGGGAGCATGTAACAAAGTATTTAAATGTACAGGAAAACCTGGTGTGTCTGCAAAAATGACAGACAAATCTGTACAGGCATCTCAAGTGCATGCAGATGCTCAGCCACACAGTAAGAGACTGAAAACACATTTCCTTGGAAGAAAGGGATGAGGAGTTCAAACCGACACCAATTATCTACACTACTGGGGGGGGGGGGGGTGATGTTAGTATCACAGTTCTGGAGACTTGCAGGAATACACTGTCAATTTACTAAATACCTGGATTCAAATTATTTCTGAGTGGTTTTGCAAATAAATCTACACAAACTCAAATTTTCGTTTATCACTTATCCTATACAGAGTCACAAAGGTAAATGTGATTATTATCAGCCTTTTAAAAAAAGACCTTGAAATTTGCAAATGAGTGCTCATCCAAACACCTTCAAATGTGGACCATTTCGCGTCTTTATCGTAAAATGCTTCCAAGATGTTGTCCATTGCCCCCGATATAAATTTCAATTTTGATTTTGTATTTTAAAAAACCTGAATAACACTGCTTACAATCCTGCTCGGGTCGATCACATTCAGCCTGTACTTGGCACAGCACTGGGCCCCTGCAGACGCCGGGTAGATGAGCGTGGAATGAGCTAGTGAGGAATGACGTCCGGGGTGGCCCCTGCAGCGGAGACCGGTCTGTGTGAGTAAGAACAGGTTCATACCAGAATGTCAGGGTGCCCCTTTCTAGCGGCATATACCCGTGCAGCTGTCAGTAATGTGACCTCAGGCAGCTGGCAACAGCCTCTGAATGGGTTTTGGTCACATGAGCATGGTTGATAAATAAAAATCGTGCTTGGAAGAAGTAGCCAGGAACATGGAATATGTGATGATGAAACAGCGGCAGTGACTTCAGGAGAGTGTATGCCGTGATATATATGGTAACGCCACCCAATCTCACTTATCAGCGCTGCACACCAAAATCACATGGGTGGAAGATAAACTGGTCTGTGTACTGTACAAGGCAGGGGGAAATGGAGGGCAGAGGCTGTGCCCCCTGGTGGGCGATAGATGAATTGCATTTTGTAATTCCCCATTGTTCCACTGGTTTATGTTTAATAAGTGTCACAGAATTTCATGACAGTCAGCAAAGCTTTTCCTGCGGCAATGAATACTTCATGAGGCTAAATCAAATGAAATGATGATATTTTTAAGAAGGTGCCTGTCACGATGTTGGACGACCACATGACGAAAGCTGTTCATCTGTTGGTCTTTGCTTTGTGCAAATTATTAACTTAGGGTGCCCCTGAATATTAACTCTGGCCTCCACTGTGAAATACTCAGTTATGCACTGGATTCGTTCAGGAATTACGGGTCTGTGGAGTTCCCCACAAGCAGGTCTCATAGAAGCAGAACAACATTTCACACTAGTGATAGCAGAGAAATTGTTTAATCTGAGGTCCCTTTAAGTAGACCTTTAAGTAGTAATGGTTACTAATATATTCTAGTCAAGATGCCAATCGCTGGCCATTTTAACTAAGTAAAAAAGTAGCCAGTACCTGGAAATGGGACCATTCAGGAAGACCTGCTCCACCCAATCACAAGCCTGGCCCACAAGGCCCCGCCCCTGTGGAGAAGCCCGTGGTCCACGCTGTATCTCAGAGCTGGAGCAAAACCTGCCAGCCAACACCAACAGCCATTTCTGTTTTTCACTAGCTGCAGATTATTATTAATTCACCCAATCAGTGATTATTGTATTTATAAAAACAGTAAAGTCCATGAAGGTTTTCTTTGTTTTATAATCTCTGGAGTAAATGAATGAATGACCAGTTCACAGCATATGTCCTCAGCCAACAAGAATAATTCTATTAAAGATTTTTAAATAAAACTGTAATGGCTAGACAGATCAATATTGTTTTGTAATACCACCATATTCCATTAAATTTAAGATCAAGGTCTTAAATGAGAAATATGCCTAATATTCCATAAATATTCCATAAATAGTTTAAAAATATCAACATTTAATTTAAATTTTATATTGTTTCATGCTACTTTTTCATTTGTAAAGCAAATTATACTTCCATGAAATGCTGACAAACTGTGCCAGAAAACATTTATGTTTGAAAATCTCCTCATTGCAGATGTAAATTGGATACAAAGTAAACAACTGCAACCTTTCAAAACAACAAAGAATTTGTCACCTAATTTATGTGTAGAAATTAGTCACTTGCTTACATGACGTGAGAGTAACTGGGGCTCATTTGTTCATATTTTCACTTGTCGAAATTAAAATGCCCCACTAAAATACTGCCCTGGGTTAGGATAGCAAACAGAACCACATGCCAGAGAGGGGGAACTTTATCTGGAGCTTGGGTGTCTTGTTGTGGTGATTGGGGATGAAATATGGAACACAGAACCAACACCAGGGATAATAAAAATGAACAGGATGGAAAAGTGACTGCAGTCAATGGCTATAGCAGAGTAAGTAATGACTGGGAAATTAACAACTAACACACCATGTAAGGCACAATGGATGTGAATGTGGAACGAATGGAAAAAAGTCAACAAGCCAAACCCAGTTCTTACACTCTCAAGAATGCTCGGAAATGGTGTAATTATTATAGCTAGTTAGCTTCATTCGGCAACCTTTGCACTAGAGTCTGGTTTACATGGATGAGTTTGCATTTTTGTGGATGAGTCCTTGTACCATAACCTCTCTGTGATGGGGTGCTCATAACATACCTGTCAACTAGGGAGACATTAGAGCAAGGTTCCCCAATTCCAGTCCGGGAGGGACAATCTGAACAGTCTGCAGAGTTTCCTGCTCAGACACACCTACTAAATCTGGTAGAATCAGCCGGTGAGATGAATAAGGTGTGATTGAGCAAGCAACTTATCAGCGGCCATGCCACCTGCAGGTCAGACCAGGTAATCCACCTGAAGCTTAGCAGGTTTGTGCCTGGCCAGTACTTTGATGGGACACCAACTGGGAAAGCTAGGTTGTTGCTGGGAGAGGCATTGGTGTGGCCAACCAGTTAGCCCACCCTATGGTCTGCGTGGGTCTAATAAGGACACTGTGCTGTAAAAATGGTGCCGTCCTTCGGATGAGATGTAAATCTGAGGTCATAGAAGATGCCTAGGAATCTTTTGAAAGAATAGGGATGGTACACCAATGCCCTGGCTAAAATCGCTCCCTGTAGCCCTATATGGAACTGTTGGTGATGTGGAAATCAGAGACAAGGAGAAGTTCACTTTTTTCCTGGGATAAAGGGGAAACAGACGCATTTCACTCCAGCCTTTCTTTGCCAAATTTACTTTCTTTTGCCAAATAATGTTTCGGAGGCTTTCAGGCGTAGCCCTCATCTGTTGGAGGACAGTGTAGCAGAAGTCAATCAATCTTCTCTACTAATATCCATTAAACATCAGAGAATAAATGACTTTACATTTTCCATCCATCTTTAAACCACTTAACCTGCTGAGGGCTGTGTGTGTGGGGGGGGGCTGCAGCCAATCTGAGGCAGCACAGGACAGCAGGCTGGGGCAATAGCGCCTGGCTGCAGACACTGTAGGTGTGGAGCTCCACAGTAAGCGGAAACACGTGACCTCCACAGTAGGCGGAAACACGCC
>JAODKF010000049.1:17224348-17241708 GCA_026779585.1 Mormyrus proboscirostris | reverse complement strand
CAGCGAACACTATATTGCGTTTTTGTTACTGTTGATGATGCTGAGAAATAAACATGGTTCTAATTGTGTTTTTAATTCGTTAAATGTATAACAATATTATTGATTACAAGCCAATACGTGTTTCCGCTTACTGTGGAGCTCCACAGTGGCTGCAGCCAGACCCTTCTCGGCTGGGGGGGCACCCTGGATGGCATGCCAGGACTTTCTTGTCAAAATAAAAGTTTTGCAGTGACTTTGCTGATGTTATAAACACACAAAAAAGATACTATATGCTTCACTGCCATACTTATTAGAAGTGTTTTGGCGATTTAATCCTATTCATTCTAGGTGAGTGCCTTTAAATGGCACCAACAATTTAACTGTTTACAGTGACATTATAGAAGAATGGCTTGGCTAGTCACAGGAGCCATGTGCTGTTCCTAATATTGGACCCCTAAAGCAATCTAACAGTGATTCAGTTTTACCATTCTACAACAAAGAAATACACACTCCATTTGTCCTTGAATTACCATATTGATGACTCTGACTTGCTGTGTGTTCCACTAGATTCCTTGCGCAAAGGTCAATTTTTATGCCGTATTCCATGCTTGCTGAACCCCGGTAACTGTGTTTCTTTCCCAGACCCACAAGTCTGTACACCAGGGGACAGACAGAGTCATGGTCCAAGCCCATTTCACAACCCACTGATTCAGTAAGGCAACCCAAGACATTCCCGTAGCCTCTCACGGATCTCTACCATTTTTGTGTAAAGTCACCCACAAAACATATATATAAGATATACACAAAATGTTTCATATATAATCTTGGATTTGTATAGATTTATTTCATTGTTTTATACCAGTGGCCATCCACTGGCAGACCTTAGATGTGTGTTGCTGATGGAATTTGGCTCTTACTCATCTTAATACCCATGCGTTGATGATATAGCAACAATTATGGTGCATCTTCATATTAACAGACGGCAGAGCATCTATTAATATGCAGCAATTTTTTAACCATTGATTTATGTAAAAACAACAGTTACACCACAATTGCGCATTGTGTGTGACTTGAAATGAGATCTGTCCTCTATGACGTATTGTATGTCACAATGCGTTGTTCCTGCAGTTAAGGCAAGTTGTTTCGAAGAGTGGAGCTTTAGCAATCATGTGACTCTCTTCCCTTTTCATATCTGTACATTATTGACCAAATCCCTTTCCAGTCCCCATAAACCCTAAACATGGACCCTCATCCTCAATAAACCTGTCATTCCCTGACAAACCCCAGTGTTACACAGTTCCATTCGCTGTCCCAGTCAAAGAGATTCTCACACATATCTAGAACATATCTGAAAGGGTTCAGATTCAAGACTAAGTGAGAAGGGATGAAAAGCCCCCATTGGACCCAACAGAAAAACAGTTACACTGATTTAATTCTACCAAAATGACAAAATGATAAGCTACATAATAATAATAATAATAATAATAATAATAATAATAATGAAGGGTAGACCAGTGGCCTGTACTACGAAGTGGGGTTACTGGCTTATCAGGGTAACTTGTCGGATTTAAGGCAAAATGTAAGGGAACGTATATGAAGTCCAATTAAACTGTAGTACCTTAAATCCAACAAGTTACCCCGATAAGCCAGTAACCCCGCTTCGTAGTACAGGCCACGGGCCTTATCTATCTATGATAAATGAAAACAGGGTGGGGATCTGTAGTTGCGGCACTTGCAAGGTCACCAGTAGGGGGTGCTCGTCTCAGACCAGAGCCAGATCAGTTCTGTTTCTTGAAAACTTGCTTGCAAACCACTCCGCAAACTCTTAACTCCTACACAGGACAAATGAAGAAATAAAGACACTCGTGAGAAGCAAAGTCCCGGGAGAAATATAGTGAACGGGATTTTTAATACACGGGGATCTGCAATATGATTACCAAATGTAATAGGTCTCCGTCCCTCCAGTGGGTCCAGCCTCGACCCTCCTTCTCTCCTTTCTGCACGCAAACCAGTTTGTCCCCCTCCCATTTGATTGTGGTCTGCATCACATATAGCACGGACCAATTACGACAGGCTCAGAATTGGTACTTAATCAAACGCTTATAGATAACTTTAAAATATGACTACATTCGGATAGTTATAATACATGTGTGAGTTATTGTTATTTCTGTAAAGCCACTGAGATAGAACAAAAAGAAAATAACGCAGATAAGTAGCGTAAATAAAGGTTCCTATCAGAGGCATATGGCAGCCTAATTCTCATCGACCCTCTTACCATGCATTTGCGATCGTCCACACCACTGAGATCTTCCACGAACTCCTTTCCGACCTCAAAATCCATGTTGTAGTTTTTGAACGTGCTGAGAGTCTTAATGTTAATATGGTTTCCATTGTGAGTGATGTCTTTATCGGGCTTCAAAAGAGTGGCAATTTTCCTAATAGCGATGTTTACATCTGCCAGTCCAGTTCAAACAGAATAAGTAAACAGACATAGATAGCATTAATAAAGCGAAACACTAAAATAACAGCCAAATCAACTTCATTGGCCAATGAAGATTTTGTTACTTAAACCAAGGAACGGGAACATATTTAAATACCATCACCGTGTTAGGCGAGATAGGCTATTTGGATTGGGATAGCCTATTAACCCCAGCCGAAGATATATGTTTATTCGTAATTATGCTATGGAAATTAAGGTGGGCTAAGTACTGTTTAGTGGATTCATTTTCATCAGGCTAATTCCAACAACCATGCGTGTTCCAACTTGTACGGTTAATGTTTAATTTTAACATTTCAAATCAATTTCACTGGGCTGTTGTATAACCATAATTCGAGGTAATGAATGCTCAGTCGACTATAGTGGTAATTATGTTTTAGTAGTAAGTAGTCTTTATTAAAAATTAAAAAGAAGCATAAAATACTGCTATTTTAATGGACGTCATTTTACACGGTGGCCCTACTGTATAGCCTGCAGAGTACACTAAACAATGAGTCAATGAGTGCAAACAGAATTCAGAGATAATTCAAGCAAATATGTATTTAAAAAACACCTACCAAATTAAAGTACCATAGGACTGTAATTTACTGGCCTAACACAATTCCTTGTTATTTTTTTAGGAGCGAAAGTCAATTGCCTGTGAAAAGAAGGTTGCTAGTGGAATTTCGATAAAGTTTAGTGTTGACCTTAATGATAACATGCGGTTGTGGCTATATTAACCAGTATAAGTAATTTCTTTGCTGTTTTAGAATCAAGACTGCATTAAATAATTGAGCAAAGGCAACGAAATCTTTGCACAACGCAATACTTACCGAGAGCTTTCAGATACTCTTCGAAATTGTCATTGGACACCATTTTCCAGTAACCATTCAAATCTACAGGCATTTCTGTTGTTTTGCGCGTTTTCCTGATTTTCCTGAAGGGAAACTTCAGATGCTTCGATCCGATATGACTGTTTAGCCTGCGGCTGAATGCAGCACTTCTGCTAATAAATACAACTTCAACCAAGGTCGTTTTAATCCGATTACTCGTGAGATTCTGCTCTTAAAAGACTCTCAGCTCTCCTCGCCGCATCCATACCCTTACTAGTTTACCGTTATTGTATGTAATTATTCAGACAAAATTTACTCTCAGTTGCAGTAAAAACTGAACGCTTTTCTCCAAGCGTTGAAAACTCATAAAAGGCACAGAACCGTTCATTTAAAACAATTTGTCAGCACTGTTATTACATTAAACAGCTATGCTTTGGGGGGTCTGTAGCCAAATATCTCCACATATCGAAGGAATCATTATAGTTAATTATATTATGCCTACTTGTATTATATTGTGTGTGGGGAAAAAATCTGTTTATAGCATTAGTCCATTTAAAATGCAGAGTTGTTTATTGTAAAATGTTTTAAAATTGAACGAGCAGGATCAAAAACTATTTTCTAGTTAAAAACAATTTAACAGCTAAACCTCCAATCTTTTTTTGAGACTGTGCAGTAATTCTGGAAACATCTGAGACCAGTATTAAAGGACAGTTAGTAAACATGAATGTTGTTTTCGTGATTTTCTTTCTAGGCATTTGACACTAGTCATCATTCAGCAAATAACACAGGGGCACGCACTCATCCATTATCTACAGCCACCAAGACAGGACAGGGTGACAGTGACCTTGGGGCCATAGGCAGAGGACACCCTTGATGGGACGCCAGTCTGTTGCAGGGCACACACTCACACAATACAGCCGACTAACTCACACCAGTTCACCTATCAGAAAATGTTTAGCTACATGAACATAGGGGGAACACACAAACTCCATGGCCGAGACCCTGGAGATGTGAGGCTGTTTCACTCAGGAAACACACCCCATCTGTTCAAATTTCACCCATAACATGACGACTCATTGACACTCTGCTGATACCTGCTGTGGCTCACCGGTTGCCTTAACCTGTATAGGAGAGTGGAATGATCTGTATATAAGATGGGTTTAATTAGCAGAATTATTTGCATTTACTTATATACATTTATTTACTTGCCAAAGCAACATACAAATGAAAAAGCAAGGGCAGTCAGTCCATGGAGCTATTAGTGTTAGGGTCTTGCTCAAGGGCCCAATGCTGATACAACTCTGCTGACTACAGGATTTAAACCTGGAACCTTCAGATCAAAGTCACAGCATCCTAGCCCACAGAGCCACATACTGCCCACAGTAAAGGGACGAGGACTCATTGAAGTTTGATTCATGTTAGGTGCTAGATAATCCTGGAATATATAGTTCATTAGTTCAGGGAATAAGCAGGGTATACAATCCATGTATACCACAAAAAAAACATGACAGGATACCACTAGCATTTGCGATTGTTTTCTGCCCGACTTTGACAAACAGCAATGTTTCAACACAGAACCATCTTGCATCCCACAAATACCCAGTATGTGGCTGTGAGCATGCATTCTCCTGGATTTCTTTAGCCTGTGGATTAATATCCCATCCCCAGGAACAAAGACAATCTTTTTGTTTCTCATATAGGATTTCTCATATAGCCCCATATAAGAAGGGAAAAACTGCTCGCTGACCAACAAGAATGACGACAGGAAAAATGGGAAGGTCTCAAAAACAAATAATAAAGGCGTCATGAGTTGGGACCAAAGCAGGTCCAACCGGGAGTTCGACACGTTGCTCATGATTCAGGTTCAGAGTCAGCTGTCATTCAGTGGCTCTGTGGGCGCTCCCCGCTGTCCGAGAGGCCTCAGCACGGCGTCCTTGTTCCTCCGCTCGCTCTGCCGGGTGTACAGCTGGTGCTCCCGGACGTACTCGATTACGGCGTCCGGCAGCAGGTACTTGACGCTGAGGCCCCTTCGCAGGGCTCGCCGGATCTCGGTGGCGCTGGTCTCGTTTCGGACCCACTCCCGCACCAGGAAGATGTTGCGGCGGTGCCGGAAGAGGGTGTCGGACTCGTGCACGGCCCGGTCGGCCTGAAGGTCGCCGCGGCTGACGCACACGAGGCCGAAGCGCCCCACCAGCTCCTCCACGTGCTCCTGCCGCCACAGGCCCGGCACCCAGAACGTGTCCAGGAAGTCGGCGCCACACAGCAGTTTCAGCTGGGGGGGTTCTGAGGAGCCTGCGGGCACATAAACACAATGGCCGTAACGCTGCCCCCACTAATGCCGTTTATCCCTTTTGGCTCATAGGTGGGATAATCATAGGCAGGGACCGGAGGGGGAGGACAAACGCACCAGTGTTTCAGCATGAGAAACTCAGGCTTTGTTTCAAAGAATCACCTGAATCTGTGCGTTGGTTGAATTTACTTTAAATCTAAATTTAAATCAAAACTCACCATAACTGTCATCTGGGTGGGTGTTAACAGGTGGATGGAATCAGATTTGTGTAAATTAAATCCAACTGCATCCATCCACAATTCTGTGGTCTAAACCCTTATCCTGAGCAGGATGAATACAGGAGGATTCTGGTATATACTGGTATAACTAACATTTCAGGGTAGACAGTTCATCTCTTTCTAAACGAAAAGGTTCTATCCATGTGTCAGAAGACTAACTTATTGAGCCAAAATGATGATTTTTTTTTTTTTATTTGTTAAGGTATATAGGAATTATTTAGTTTTCACATAACCCATCATGCTTTGCCATGACACACACACAAAACAGGGGCCAGAGCGCAGGGTTTATTTACACAACGCCCCTAAAGCAGCCGTCAGGTTACGACTCTTGGTCAATTGGCCAGCAGTGATATGTTCACTCTGTGGGCCGCAGCATTCAAACTGATGACCTTCCTCAGAAGGATAAGGAGCTACTGGGTGGAAAAAGATGACTAAGACCGTCTTTAAATGGAAGAGCCGAGTTTCTCATACGCTGGTAAACAGGTAGCTGGTTTAAGGTTAGGGCTGTGGGGCCGGGAAGCCTTACTGTACCTTCAAGGGGCATCTGGATGTCTGCTGCTGACTGCTGGTCCAGAAGCTTCTGAAGGTGGTGCCTACAGGGGTTTGGATCGGCAAAGAGGTCAATGAGAACAGTGTTGGAATAAACCTCTTACAGAAGCTCAAGATGATTCAGTCTCAGGGTGCTCCCTCCCCCCCTCCCTCATGGGACACAATAGGCTGTTTGAGGGTCTAATCAGCTTGGGATTTCTGTATGTGCACATTAGAGTGGACCCCTTCCACAAGGGGATTACAGCTGAGCGCACGAGAAAACCCTTCATGGGTGGAAGCAGCAGCAGCCCCATGCGTGCCGGTCACGGGTTCGAGCAGACACGCACCCGTGAGAACTTCGTGCATATGTATGGGTGTGCGTGTGTGCGCGAGAGACTCAAAATCAGCCGGGCCGCATTCGGAGAGAACAGCCGCCACACTTACAGATGGGGGGGGAAATATCTAGGAAAATATCTCTGTGAGATCATAAAAACTGGGCCCTGTGCTGGAGTGAAATGTCTTCCAGGGCAGCCCCAGTCTTGATCCAGGCTGACCGTGACCGCTAGATAGCAGGATCAGCCAGCAGCCAGCAGCTCACTAGGGCCAAAAGTGATGCATTCACTATGTCAGTCATGGGAGTTGAACTTAGAACCTTCTGGATACAGGTATAAATGCCTAACCGACTGAACCACACACCACCTAACACAGGATGCCACCGTTCCCCACATACAGATGTATTAATGACAGTATGTCTATGTTTTTATATATGTATTCATGCATGCATCCATCCATCCATCTATCTATCTCTAAAGCTGTTGGTTATTCTCTCCTTCTCAAGGGCATCATTAATTCTGCCTCAGCACTGTCCCACCCCAACCTCAATGTGACGACGGTCTCGGTCCAGTCTGGCTGTCGGCTCTCCCAGTCGTCCACGGTAACCCAGCCAGAGCTGTGCAGCGCCAGCCTTGCCATGGCGACCCGGTGGTGGGCCGGGACCAAGCCGCGCTTGCCATAGCTGTCGCTCACGGGGGACACTATTCCCCCCACAACCTGGAACCGACCTGGAAGGAGATGGAGAATGCGGCGGGGGTGGTGGAAGGGCTTCAAACCCAGACACTGTCAGGCTGAAATACTCAAACAGACAAACATACACCATGGAGTAACTGACTGCTAAGTGCAGATCTGAAGCAACTAGAAGAGCAACATTATTGATTACAAATGTTTTGTTTCCCAGGCATGTAGCAGCGGATAATGCTACAGCCCCTCACTTCTTGGGTTGGGGGGGGCAAATCCTGCCTTGAGGTGTAAGAAGTATAAATATTCTCTGTGTGTGCATGGGTTTCCTCCAACACTCTGAAAAAAGGCAGCACAGTGAATTTTAGGGTGTCTGTATTTCCTTTAGTCTGCGATTCTTCTTGTGATGCTTACGATGAACTAGCATCCTGCCCATGGTCTCCCCTGCATTAAGACGGATGGATGTTTTCTAGACATATAAGACCATCTGGATAGTTTATGATTTCTGCAGCTACATGACTGGTTGTTGCACCTCTCCCTGCTAGCAGGGGGTATAAGCACAGCCTACCTGTATGGTGCATGTGGTCACGGGCCAGTTCAAACAGCCTCATGTGCTGGTTGGTGATTGGGTTGAAGGAGCCACATGCCAGTAGAACCAGAGGGATCCGACCCATAGCGCTGGCACCAGAAGTGGGGTGGATCAGCCAGAACTAAAGCCACAGTAAGGGTGGTGGGGCTAGGTGGGGTGCGGAAGACCAAAAATTAACAGCCTGTTACAATGGTGAATTCATAGCAACTACTTTGCTATGAGGAATTAATCTGCTTTATATGTCTACAAGGGTCAAGGGGCAGGCAGGTAAACAGCTCATTATTATACTCCAAACCCTGTATTGTACAGCCAGCGGTGTGAATTGTTACAATTTCCGCCAGGTACTCTGAGCTGTACCATCGACAAGGATTTAGAGCCTGAAATAATCTGCCCATTTTAAGTGCACCATGCTCCATAGAAACAGCGGTATCTTAGGCACACGACGTTTTCGTCAGGCAGGAGGTTCGTGACATTATTCAATTCCACCGTGGAAAAATCTAACCGTCAGCAGAAACACGCAAATCTGTATTTTCCGCAATGAAACGTTGATTATAAGCAACAATCCTGCATTTAACAGTTGCCTAATAATTTCTGGAATATGCTTTTCCAATTTACCGCTGCGTAAGTAAAATAATAATAAAAAAACTTGTGGTATAATGTACTGTGATGAGGTGTAAATAAGCTGCATATTACTAAAATGTTTTACTGGCACAAAAACAAAACCTGCATTATAACCTAGATATAACCACCACGTCCTAAGCCTCAGCTCGGTATTTAGACAACATGTTGGTGTCCTGGTCGTCCCACCGAGGGACTGACAGCCTTGATGTACTAATCATCGGTAAAATGATCGACCTTACTTGATCGTGCTTGACCTAGCACTGCCCTAAAATGTAATATGGGAAAGCGTCGGTACATTTTATCATGCAATAAACGAAGGCAAAATAATTTTGTATTACCGTATCCCAAAACGACCTGGACGTCCCCATTCAAAAACTAAAATATAATCACTTAAATCAATAATAGTATTTGTCGACTGTGTTTTTTGAAAATATTAACCGGACCCTTTTCTAGCTAGCCTGCATTGTTTTGGATAGCAATATCATTTTAATATCAAATACACGTGATCGGTTAGATTCCGGAAAGGCACAATGATAAATGTGTCTATTTATCTATTTAAAGGCAGTACCTAACTGTTTTCACACTGTTTTATCTGGCGCCAACGTGATACATATGGTGCGATCGCGCTCGGCAACACGGACGCCGACCGGCCGCGGTTCGGATCACCTTCCTCCGCCGCTGTGCTGCACTTTCCGTGTTCCGCCGGACACCAACCCTTCAGGATACGCAAGAGACATTTTTACGTAGAGTACACCCCCTGGCGGGAATTTGGTTTCCCTTCGTAATTTAAAATGCACCATGATATCAAATGTTCTCAAGTTTTATGAAGATGAATATATACACGCATACAGGATTTCTGTACCGTGATACTATTCGAGCGCAGACAATTTCCAAGACCTTGTAGGTATTACAGTGCCTACATAATGTGACTGTCGCGGTACGACGGCATTAAATATAAATGTAGTTAGGAGGATTCATTTTATACCCTTTCATTTGATTGTACTTATGCAGCCTTATTGGGAACTGAATGTAACAAAAGAACAACATAAATCTTTCTTCTCTGGATAAAGCGGCCAGCAGAATATAATCAGCTTCCCAGTTCATTTTATAGCTCATTTTCAAACGTGTCTGCTGTGGCCAGGGACCTCTTTAGAAGTGGGTGCTGTGAAGGACAGATACGGTCTCCTCCCAGTTTAAGCTTTTACACATTTTTCACAGCTCCATCACCCAGAGGAAGATGTTCGGCCCCTGCGCCCCTCCCGAGAGTTTTGGACTGGGGGGTGCTGTAGTATGATACCGTTATGGTGTTGCTGTCAAAGTTATAAAAATTGATTTTTGAGAGAGAGCAAGAGGGCGAATGCTGAGGATGAGTGACTGCAAGTAGCCTGCATGATTGGAGGGGAGCAGAAGAAGCGGAGAGAGAGAGAGCGGATAGTGGGTGAGAATTGCGCAAACGACATGGCCGATTTTCTCGAAGTTTCAGCTCCCTGACTCCAATGAGCTTTTAGTAGATGATTTTGATGATTCACAGTAATTATATGGCGCATTTATATTCAGTCCACCCTCCTCGTGGCTTCTGAGGCACTCTGCCTTGTCATTAGTCTTCGTAATGTGTTTTGTTCTCCAAATTGGTATTGGCTGTATGTGCTATAAGCCGTCATGGGTAAGAGCATTTGTTGAATGAACAGATAATAAAGAAAGGCAGAGGATGGGAAGAGATGGCAGAGGTTAAAAAAACAGGGCTACTTGATTTTTGTTGTATTGCATTCAAGTCATTGTCTTCCAGCTGTCCTCCACACACACACTTTTAATGGAGTTAGAAAATGGCTTGTTTTTTGTTCCAAGTTTTGAGACATCAAAGCACATGTTTGGGTGATGGTCTGAAAGGGTACATTGAATTTGTTGTGTTTTGCTGCATGGTTTATTCGCTACTTACTTGTCTTTCTCCCAAAGATAGATGATAGAGCACAGATCACCCTCATGAAGCTATTGGAGCAACGCCAATTACTGCTGATCTCTGAAGTAATTCCGCAAGAATCGTCGGATTTGTATGTTACTGGCATGATGACGTCTTTTCATGAAAGACCTGGTCCACATGCACAACCAAACAAATGAAAGACAATGAAAGATAACAGTGTTGAAGCTATTGATACACTATATGGCCAAAAGTAAGTGGAGACCAGCTAGTCCAGTATCTCATTCTGAAACTTAGGGTCAGAGGTGGCAATTTCAGGTCCAGAAAATAAAAATCCAGACCATGATTTACTTTCAACCAACCAGTTTAGCGTAAAGAGTCACAGTCACAGAGTACTCAACTGGTTGGTTGAAACAAAATCATGGTCTGGATTTTTACTTTCTGGACCTGAAATTGCCACCTCTGCTAAGGGTATTAATGTGATGTTGGTTGGCCCCTTGTTGCTATAATAGCCTCTGCTTTTTCTGGTGAGGCTTTCCATTAGATGCTGGAACATGGCTGGTGGAATTTGCTGCCGTTCAGGTTGGGTATTGATGCTTGGCGATTAGGTCCCTTTCTGCGAGTTTGTGTGACTGATCATTTCACAGCTGAACTTGCTCCCAGATTTTTACTTCACTTGCAGTTTGCCGATACAGCAGGGAAGAAAAGTGCCGAAGTGACTTATTGGCAAGATGATGTGCTGTGTAAATGCCAAGTGGAAAATTACTAAGCTGTCTTGTACAAACCATTCTTCTGCTAATGTCTGTGTTACTGTGTGCTTAATTATACACATGTGCCAGCAGTTGACCACATGATTTTGGCCATTTAAAGTAGAGGTTTTTTTCAGAGGATATTCCTGTGTATTTGGGAAACTTGTTGTTTACAGTATGTCTTACGTTTACTTTGTCATTTAACATTAATATCCTGACCCAGCAAGTCTTGGGAAATGTCATCAAGATTCTGCCCCAATTTCTGCCCGCATCAACAGGCTTAGGCACATGAGGTCATAGTCCAGATTCAGGCTCACTGTGAATTCTTTCCTTGACTGTGATGTCTTTCCCAAAATAGTTTGGCCAGAACCAGAGAAACAATGCGATACAGGCTGTTCTCTTCTCGGACCCAATGGCATAAAGCTTTACCCTGAGTAATCTTTATGCAGACTGATAATCTTTGAGTGTGTCATCTTTCTATGTGTAGCCCACTGGCTAATTTTGATATGCTTGCTTTGACTCCTATGGGAGAGACTCTTATGGATATATTTGAAGGTTCATGTTCCACCTTTACATTTCTGAAGGGATTATGATACAAAGAGAATGAAAATGAAACAAGTGGCAGCATTGAATTGGTGTCCATATGGCTCCTGCTACTGTCTGAGATGATTACCTGCAATATTGAGGAAAAACAAAGATGCCTGCAGTCAAAAACCAACAGGAAAGGTATTTGGGAATCAAACATTTCTGGTAGAAATGGATACAATAGAAGTACAATTTTTCACTGAAGCAGTTAGCAGACACTAGGCACAGGAGAGCTTAAATAGAATAGCTTTCAATTATTCATAGACCATGGGAAGAGCTGTACACGATTTTGCATGGTATACGTTCTGTTAGATATTTTTGAAAGAAAATATCTGCAGAGATATGTGAAAATTAAGTTTCAATTTTAACTTTAAGTCCTTCTGCATGACTGAAACATAAAGCTCGCAAAAACAACTGTATAAAGGTAGAAGAGATGCTACCACCCACTGCCAGTTACCCACTGCCAGTTACCCACTACTGGTATTTGGCGAATATCGGCAAAAAATGCTAGCTGAGATGCTGGGGGGGGGGGGGAGAGATTCAATTTTCCACCAGAGAGAGGTCTAGTCTGAAATATTGTGAAAAGGCTTGTAGCTGTAGCGTGACATACCATAAACAGAAGTGAGGGTCTCATGATGGCTCGCTGTCCAGCATCGTGTTCATCGGAGCTGTCATGTTGGCTGAGAGTAAATACAGTTTACGCTGAAGATGGAAAACGGTGAAACTGCGATGTATGTAAGGCTAGTGCTGATTTTGTCTGAACACAAAATTTCCACATATTTCATGACTTCAGAGTTGTATTCTTTCTAAAGCTTGGTTAATTACTACTTAAACGTTTTGTCTGTGCTGCTTTGTATGTTATGTACTCGAGACTTGTGTGTACATTTTGACCAGAAATGATCAGTTGAGCCTGGTAGGTTCTCCCAAAGCAAACTGGTCCTAGGTGAGCGGCCAGACTAAGTGCAGAACATATCGACCTTTATGAGACATAATACCAAGAAATATGTTACCCGGCCCAGACTGGGGAAACCGGGCCTTTGCTCTGCAGCTAAGCCTGAGGTGGGAGCCCATGGGGCCCATCTGGGCAAAGCCTGAAGGGGTAAAATAGGTTCACACCCCTGTGGGCCCCCTATCTACTGGTATGGAGCGGTGATCAGTTATTGGACTTCTGTGCTAACCACAGTTTGTCCATAACAAACACCATGTTCGAACATAAGGGTGTTCATATGTGCACATGGCACCAGAGCACCCTAGGACACAGTTCAATGATTGATTTTGTAATTGTGTCATTGGATCTGTGTCTGCATGTTTTGGACACTTGTACACAAGATAATTTGGCATGTTAAGTGAAATGTATCGATACAAATATTTAACTTAATGCTTAGCAATTGGTAAAGTGGAAAAAAGTATTGGATTGGTATCGGTACCGGCAGGTACTCCAAATTTAAATATCGGTATCGGACCAGCAAGAAATCATATCCTGCCATCTCTATAGAAAGATGTTACTGAACTAAGGTCAGGATCTTAGCCAGTACTCATCACAGGGTGTAGACACCACCAGCTGTTTCCAGCAGCAAATCTATCCATTTCTGAGTGTCATCCACTTAAAGGATGTCAAAAAGCTACACCATGCGTTGACGTTTGCGTTGGTATTCCATCGCATTTGCCGTTGTCCTCCTGCGGAGATGGTTGCAGCACCGCTGCATACGTCTTGTCATCCCTGCTCTTTGTGTTTATCCGGGAGGGTGCTGTAAGTCACCGTGAATCTTTTCTTACTGAATAGATGTAAACAGACAAACAGACAAATGAATGGAAGACAGCCCTGAAACACAACTAGTGCAGTGATTAAGAGGACTGAGTGCAAATGGCTTTTCAATCCGTTTGTTCTGAAGGTAAAAGGGCGGCCAAATAATATTGAATTTCGGCCAAGCTGGTTGTTATGGGAAAGTAATGCTATTATCAGAATTCTCCAGAGGCTTCCTGGAAGCTGACATTTAACTAGAAAAGAAAAATGACCCTCGACAGAGCAGAAGGAAAGGGACTTGGCGAATTGCTGATTATTCAAACAAATGGTAGAAGAAAGACTTACTACTGTATTTTTAAGGACTTATTAAAATACAATACCCAAGCAAGATAATGTCCCTGCATTGTAATGCTGCAATCAGGTTCTGCATTAAATGGCATGGGGAAAAAATCCAGATATTTTATGTGATTTTTCCTTCTGTTCAGCTGTGCAAGGTAACACGAGATAGATAGATAGATAGATAGATAGATAGATAGATAGATAGATAGAGTAGGTATGTAGGTAGGTAGGTTAGGTAGGTAAGGTAGGTAGGTAGGAAGGAAGGAAGGAGGGGATGTTGTGTGCCTGATGGCAGGATTCCCCAACAGAACCTCTTAGCACAATGTGGGGGAATGAGCTATAGTAGGCAAAGGTGCTCCAAGACTGTGCCCCCTGGAGGTGATGGGTAGAATTGTTCTCCATGTTCTCCAATTTTGCCAGCATCCTCTTTCTCAGACACCCGCAAATCCTCAGCTCTGCACCACTGCAGCACGCCAAAGAACCTGATGTAGGAAAGGTTGCATGAAATAAATAAAGTAAATTTCCTCTGTTATTTGTGCTGTAAAGTGCCCTTCACCACAGACGAGGCGATATGGCTTTTTGCAAGCACAAGAGGCTTTTCGCGTGTACTCAAGACCGATGCACAAATGCAGGCTGAACACTACCATTCAATCTGAATAGGACTATAAAGGTCAAAACATAAAATAAAATTCATGCTCTTCTCTGCTTCATTAAGTGGTTGAAATTAGCTGAAAACAGTGAAATGTCTTTCTACAGCAGTGATATAATGTGTCTATTATCCTTAGTCATGAAAAAAATCCTTATTTGACACTATGTGAACACTGGCCACTAAACCTTTTACAGAGCCTGATCCAAGACTGAAAACATATTGCTTTTGTGCTCCATCTTGTTAACCAATAACAGAATCACTGAGTGTTGTGTAGATGGATAACCACCTCAGATAGTCTAGTTAATATAGACAAATATGTATTCCCTTAAATCAGTGTTTCTCAACCCAGTCCTCAGGGACCCCAGGCCAGTCCACGTATTTGATATCTCCCAGATAACACAATAACACAGAATTCCTGGTTCAGATGTGTTGGGAGCTGGGAGGGAGCAAAAACGTGGACCGTCTGTGGGTCCCCTAGGACCGGGTTGAGAAACACTGTCTTAAATTGAAGGCCAGTTACAATAATAGTACAAACACTCCAGCAAGATGTAAGAGGATTAAGGTAATGTTGAACAAATGTCAGTAAAGTGGACAGACACGTGGAGGAATAACACATACTTAACACAGGAAGATCAGCTCCAGTATAAGACTAGCTTTTCATTTTTTTGCATGTATTGCCTCATCTTGTGGGACCCTGTCTCCAGGAGAATATTTGCTTGTTTCCTCCTGCAACTTAAATGCTACAACTGGCTGCTCTTCTAGATGGTGAGGGCCGGTAAAGCCAAATAGCAATGATCCCCTTACCGTCCAGAAAAACCAAATTAACAATGCAGATGAAGCTTTTTAGTAATACATCAGAGGCTGATAGTAACCAATTAACATCCTCGGGAGGAAGAGCTCTGGTATGAGACTAGCTGTTCATTCTTTTGCATGTCTTGGCTCGTCTCCCATCTCCAGGAGAATATTTGCTTGTAGTTCCCTCTTGCAAGGAGCAACACTATAGGGAATCTCTGAAGTGATTGAAAACAGCCCTCCCCCAGGGGAAACCTTGCCTGATTCACAAGAACATGGTACAAAATAACTAACAGTAAAATAGGAAAGACACATCTCTTTTGCAGAAAAACTCTGGGGACAATTAAAGATCAAACAGGTGGTTGCATGAAACACCATTTGCCAAATGTAGCCCGTTTGATTGGAGCAGATATATTACTAATTAATTTCAAACTGAAAAGCTTATTGGGCCTCATTCTCCAACCGTTCTTACGAACAAATTTATTCTTAAACCCCATGTATGCACTTTTTTTACGAAGATTCTGACATTAACTAATGTTTTATCTAAGTTTGTTCTTAGCTAAGAATAGAATCTACACACACTCAAGACCATTCGTACGCACATTTGAGTAATGATGGTTTGTTCAACGATAATGATGGTAGTAACAGCGATCATGAGGGTTATAAATAGGTCTGTTTCTGCACATTGGCCAGTTGTTACTTCTTGAAGAGCTTGCCAATCGTCCTCTGAGAAGGGAACGCATGTCTGAAGATCATTTAGATTTATTTGGCACACAGCGATCAGAGTGAAGGTGATATCTTTCCAGGTATCAGCTTTCTTGAGGGCTTTATATCCACTGGTTACGCTACTAAGTAACGTGTCTATTTGTATTTACCTCCTTTACAGTAAAATTCAGTTATAACGGACTTCAAGGGACCTGGCAAAACATTCAGTTATATTCAGAGTTGCTGTATGGCCAAAATACAACTACAGGACACAATTTAGTCATGCCACACCCCAGCAGACACTTGTGGTGTAGATTATTATATTGTACATGTAGTAATCCAACTTTACCTGACCAGATGCGTGACTATTAATAATCCCGACGATGTATCTGCGCTGGATATCACCGGCTTGTCCGTTATAGCCGAACAAAACTACAGCTAAAAGCGGCCCTGGGGACCAAATTGTTTGTCCGTTATATATGCTAAATTCCATTATACGTGAGTCCGCTATATCCGATGTTTTTTCTGCATGTTCTTAAAGGCGCACGGCCGGGACCAGCGGACCTCGTCCGTTATATATGTATTCCGTTATAAGCGAGTCCACTATAACGGGATTTTATTGTATTAATACTTCTACTTCAGCATTTTACTTAAGTTTTTTTTTCCTCTTAGTGTCAAGCGGCTCACAGCCTGCGCGTCTCTTCGCCATTCTTCGCACATGGCCCTACAGTCCCTTTTATGGGAAATTGCAAGGCGTTTCTTCTAGGGACATGGAATGTCACCTCTCTGGTGGGGAAGGAGCCTGAGCTGGTGCGCGAGGCTGTGAAGTTCTGGCTAGATATAGTCGGGCTCACCTCGACGCATGGCCTGGGCTCTGGAACCAGTCTCCTCGAAGGGGGTTGGACCCTCTTCCACTCTGGAGTTACTCACGGAGAGAGGCGCCGAGCTGAGGCAAAAACTCGGGTATGGGAGGAGTTTGGCGAGGCCATGGAGAATGACTTCCGGACGGCTTCAAGGAGATTCTGGTCCACCATCCGACGTCTCAGGGCGGGAAAGCGGTGCAACATCGACACTGTTTATGGTGGGGCTGGTGCACTGCTGACCTCAGCTCGGGATGTTGTGGGTCGGCGGAAGGAATACTTCGAAGACCTCCTCAATCCCACCGACACGCCTTCCAATGAGGAAGCATTGGGGACCGAGTCTGGGGACTTGGGGGTGGACTCACCTATCTCTGGGGCAGAGGTCGCTGAGGTGGTTAAAAAGCTCCTCGGTGG
>JAODKF010000049.1:17209538-17224248 GCA_026779585.1 Mormyrus proboscirostris | reverse complement strand
CCCACTGGGAGGAGGCCCCGGGGAAGACCTAGGACACGCTGGAGGGACTATGTCTCTCGGCTGGCCTGGGAACGCCTTGGGATCCCCCCAGAAGAGCTGGAGGAAGTGGCCAGAGAGAGGGAAGTCTGGGTTTCCCTGCTGAGACTGCTGCCCCCACGACCCGACCTCGGATAAGCGGAGGCTAATGGATGGATGGATGGATGGATGGATGGATGGATGGATGGCAAGGCATTTCCCTATGCTAATTAGAACAAACTGGCACGCGCTTTCAGTTACAAAGACGTAGGATTCATCATTCTTAAGAACAAAGGTGTAAACCATTCTGCTACTCAAGAACACGTCATGATTCCAACGTAGGTCGTTCTTAACAAATTTCGTAGGAACGATGGATGAGGCCCATTGTTATTTTTGACAGGATGATGTGAATTAGAGAAGCTTTATGTAGTTTTTTAAAAGAAAGGATTTTACAAATATCTATGTGATTTTTGTTTTACGTTACAGGTTTTGTTTTTAGCCCAGTCTTACGGTACATGTTTACAGTTGGTTTAAGATGAAACCGAAGGGTACCCGAGTCCATAGAAAGATTTTATATGGAAGACCAAAGATTGCTGGCAAATGCAGCGCCCTCTGCTGGTAACGAAGCGCCTTCACGCAGCAAATGCGCTGGAGCAAATCAGTTTCAGTAACTTGTAGAGGTGTGTACCTTGATATGTAACCAATTGCTGTGAAAACTAAAAACAACCCAAGAATCACCGTTAATCGACCTCATGCTCTATGGTGGGTAAAGTGGTTTTTTATCTTTGGCGAAATAAAAACGTGATTATTGTAAAAGGTGCTGTGAAAACTGTTAATTTACATTCAGACTCTAATATGGATTCATTTCACTTTGTAAATATTAGATTTGTTTTATGTAGATGAATAAATCAGAGCGAAGAGTCTGGTAAAAGTGACATTGACTTCGCATTGACATAATGCAAGGTGGTCAGTGGTCACACTCAAGTCATGGAGAGCTCGTGTACTGTTAAAATACACGTCCCTGTACATAGATGCTTCATTTAATATGGTGTAAAAAAGGTGAAGAACAATGTGTGTGTGTATGTGTGTGAGAGAGAGCGAGAGAGAGAGAGGGAGAGCGAGAGGAGCTGGATCTCGTATTTATATCAGTAGCTGTTCTCGGAGTGACGTAGTTGCGGGGCGCTATACTGAGATTCAGTGCCACCTCATCTTGGCACCCAAGACATCAAATCTATACAGTGTGTGCCCGCCCTGATCTCCGATACCGGGGACTCTTGATCCGTCTACGTTTCCCGCAGATTTACTGGTAGTGAAGAAAGGAGGAAAGAGCAGGACTGGAGGAGATCTGGCCGCAGAAGATGCTGAGATTACGGCCGGTGCTGGTTCTGGTTCTAGGTGCACTGGGGCTGCGCAGCGTCCTTGCTGGGAAAGGTGAGTAAAAAAGTCTGTGTCGAAGATGGAGAAGAAGCCAGACACACCTTTATGACTTTATTGAGCTGGAAAAGATTTTCCCCCCATTTATCTTCTGCTGACAAATCTTATTATATCATTTTGTTATAATTCACGAGAATTCGAAAGAGTTTTTTTTACGTTTCATTTTTTTTATGCCGACTGGGGCGAAATCATTTTATAGTTATTATAAAACACGGCGAGATTTTTATTGGACTTTTGCGGTGCAGGGTTTCGCTTGTAAGGAACACCGTCGTTTTGCGGCAATAATTTTGTTGAATATGATTTAAGTTTCTGGTAGGTGGTTGATACATAGGATTTCATCTTAGGCTCTGTGATGTTTCCGTTTTTTAACAGTATTATGTTATTTCGAGTCCTTCTTTTATTTATTTTTTTTGGAGGGTGGTGTTTGGGGGGAAAATGATACTTTTTAAGTGAAAGTGATTAATTGTCGACATACAACAGTACAACAACGAAATGTGTCCTGTGTATTTAACCCATATGTGACAATGTGACATAGCAGGGGAAGCTAATTCACCGCCCTTAGTGGTACCTTGTTGGTCGGGAATTCGAACCAGCGACCTTTCAATCACAAGAGCGCTTCCACTAACCATTAGCGCACCACTGCTAAGAAAAATGCTGCGGGATACAGGTGTGTTTGGGTTCAGTTAATAGATCGTTTATTTATTAATCATCGATTCTTCACTTACAGCCTTTAGTCAATAAGCACGGCTTTGGGGAGCATTTTGAAGTATGCCAGAAACTGACGGCATCGTCTCTAATTAAATATCTGGTGGATGACTATTTTTAAAAATCCGCGTTTTAGTGAACTTTAACGCTTGTGTTTGCGCTGCTGTTCATCCAGCGCCAAATAATATGCACGCAAAACTGTGTGCAATAGCGGCTGTTTTGGCGTCCTCAGTTCAGAGTAAACAGATCTCCCAAGAGGTATGAACAAGTCCTAATGAGGTCCCCAGAGTTTATGCCCGAAAGTGCTTTTCAAAATAAGGTTCCTAAATAATTGGAAATAACAACACGTTTCCGTCTTAGTCCTGAAGGAAATGTTTGCATTCTACCCACCGTGATTAATTGAGCTTACGTGAAGGACAATCTTTATGATTTACCTTAACAAGAAGGAACGGCATGAGGACAGGTGTGGCCGTTTAAATTTGATACGAAACTAGTCGTTTGTGAACAGTATGTGACAATGATCAGGCATCTTTTTAAATCGAACTGTCTCCCAAAATCCGTGGAAACAGCATTTAAACAAAATGAAACTGTATCAAAGCTGTTAAAATAAGGATGGTTTGGAAATGTAGAAGTGTGAGAGTCTCATGCCGGGTGTTTTTTCATTCTGAGTGTGCTGTCAGATTGCTTCCACGTCCCAGTTTGCGTGTCTGCTGTCCAGAGGTGGTGTCCCTGCTTTGGTTTGCATCAGTCTCAGTACTCCCTTTGCACGGCGGTAACATCGCCTCCACTGGCACAGCAGCTCTGCGGGGGCCCTATCGCCCAGGCAGCGGCCGGGAGGAGTAGGCGAGCGCGGAAGGCTCTGGGGAAACGAGGGGGGAGTGGAGGCAACAATGAAATGAACCGCAGATTTATGGCAGCGTTTTTTTTTTCCTCTCACAGGAGGCCCGCATTATCCGGGCCGCGCATAAATCGCGGCGAGAGACAGAAATGGCCACATAACTTAAAGTCTCCATACTGCGCTTTCAGAAACAGAGCCTGGGAAATTTAGCTAATGCCTCTCATTTCACTGGTGTCGTGCAGGGAGCAGATGGGAGACTGAGGATATCCAAGAGAGCGGAGAATATATCCTGGCTTTCCCTCCCTCCTCATCGAAAAAATTATATGAATATATTTTACTGTTGATTAATGGTGTTAATTTCTCAGCGTGTGTCATTATTCACCTGAAACCTGCGGAGAGCGATGCGCAAACCTGCGCACAGACAGCTGTCTGCCGCCCCCGTCTCCGCAGGCGATCGCAGCTCCGAGCCAACGGAAAGCACCCTACAGATCTGTACTTTTCCCCATCACCTTTGATGAGGTAAAAGTAATTAACAAAACTAAAATAACCCCTCTGGTTTATGAGAGGTTCATTTTTTTTTTCTGCAGAGGACTGCGACCGCTCCCCCCACTCGTGAAATCAATCTGTAAACAGAAACGATTATTGACCACAGGTGCTTATAAGAGCTGCCTTGAATATTATATTTTACTTTGTAAAGATCTGCTTACCTATAAATACTTGGTTTGCATTCTTATTCCAGCAGTGCCATCTCAGTTTAAATGCAGCAGGCGACAACCAAAGCCGCTCCTGATAACTGAAAGATGAGGAGTATTGTTAGCTTATGGTTGTGTCCTCGAGCGTATGTGTCGTGTGAGTGTGGTTCCTGCATATTTGTGGTTTGTTTGTTTGTCCTGTGAAATCCTTAATACCTGTATGTGTCTGTGCCTGTGTGTATGTACCTTAACTTTACTGTCTGGCCAGAAAAAAGGGAAACATATCAGAGGGAAACAATTTTAAACCTTCTCTCCTAATGTATGTATAAAACGCGTCTTTGGAAACAATGCAACACACATTTCTGTATGCATTGACGTTTATTTATTTGGCAGAGGCCTTTGTCCAAAGTGAGGCAGATAATGTGTAAATAAGTGTGTTGTTCTACTTTAACCTGATCTCTGCTGAGGTTTCGTGTGAAAAGCTCGCTGGAGAAAACCAATCAGTGCTTGTCACTTGCATTTAGCTTCCCCCCCGTATCCATGTCCAGTGAACCCATGGCGTGTCTCACTCGCTGGCAGGAGATGGTGAGTCTGTACCGACCGGCTCTTCTGCAAGGCCGGCTGGAGGTGTTTCATTAACAGGATGTTGCAGCTCTAATAGTTTCTCAAGGGCAAAAACGGTCAAGTTCAGGGGACGATTCTCAAAATAATGTGGCTTTATTATTTTTTTTCTTCTCTGCTGCTTATCCAAATAGTAAATATCGGCATTTAAAAAATGCTGCCCTGTTTTTTATGTGTCAGTGATGCTTTTGAGACTTTAAATCTTCAGAATTTTCCAGAAGGTCAGCCACCAGTAAGGGACTGACATTGTGTGTAAGGCTGGGAAAGACCAGGCTTGGTGTCCTGGGCGATGGGACACCAGATCACACTGCAAGCAGAGAAATGTCCCTGGAAACTCATGACTGGCCCCAGCTGTAAACAGTAATACATTTCCAGTAATTGGTGCACACCTGGGCTTCATGACAGCTGGTGCTGGGGCCTTGCACCTCCAGCGCTAAGGCTAATGGCATGAGTGTGTGGATGTTCTCCCCACCCTGGTGTGGACTGCCTCTTGGTCAGCCAGTTTCCATTCCACAAACATGGCCAGCCGGTCAAAATAATGATTCGGTCAACTTGTGTATTTAAATTGCCTTTAGTATGTGTGTATAAGAAATACTTTATTGATTCCAGGGGGTATATGGCGTGATGGACTGGCACCCTGTCGGGGGAATTCCCAGCCGTGTGCCCTGAGCTCCCTGCCATGGGCTCCAGGCTACCTGTGATCCTGCACTGCACAAGCACTTATGGAAGATGGATGGAGTAGACTGTAACATGCAGGACCGACACACAGCGGCACACGGTGTGCTGGGAAGTGGGATCAGCAGTGTGGGAATGCAACCGTAATGCCGGGCTGCAGTTTCTGCCAGGCTATTAAACACCAAATTGCACAGCAGGATGTAAAGCTGGCCCCCGGACCCCAGAGGGCTGTCGGGTCGAGCCCCAGGGTTGGTTGTCTCACTTTTACCCACAAGAAGGAGCGTGAAGGTTTCGGTACAAAAGCCCTTGCAAGAGGATCTGTTTGTTGCAGATTTGTCTCAATGAGAGGCTTAAAGAGGAGCCAAGGAGAATGAATGACAGAGTACGATCCGCAGAAGCAATGTGAGGCTGCGATTTCTCCCTCAGACCCAGGGAGATGTGTGTGTGTGTGTGTGTGTGTGTGGGGGGGGGGTATTTCCATGGCCCATCTGCTGTTTGGAGAACATCTAGATTATTCTTTGTGCCACTGCAGAGGCAAGTTCGCTTCTGTGTGTGTGTGTTGGATCAGCTGTGCTGTGTCGAGCAGAGGCTTGTGTGGCCTGTGTCTCCTGTCAATAATATTGTATTTTTTCTATTTTCTGGTGAAAGGTATATAAATGGATGGTGGCAGGGGGCAGTCATCTGCTGCCAGTCCCACCTGCCAATGAGCTGATATAGAAGTGAACGTCCAGGGGTGTCCGATGGAGAGAAGCTTCTGCTCCCCCTTCCTCCTCTCGGTGCCCCTTCCTGGTCAGAAACATGCGGCACGTGGTTCGTGATGAAAACTTGAAACCTGACACTTTTTTGTGGGAATGCAGAATATCGGGTGGCGATGTGACAATGCGGACTGTGAGTGTCTGTTAGAAAAGGGGAGAGAGAGTAGGAGAAAAGAGGTGTTTATGTGTGAGGAATTATACCTGATGAACAGCACTTCTAATTCTGGTAGGTAATGTGATAATTATACCCAGATGCAAAGTGGGATAACAGGCATATGGTGTTGACAACTGTTGCCAACGGGAGACACGGTGATGGGATGGCAGGCGGGAATGCAGGGGGCAGATTGCGAGGCTGGGAATTCTGGGAAAATGAAAAACCTTCCCGGCAAGAAGCGTCAACTTCTGCACCCACCGTGAATGATCTTATTCATTCAGATGATTGAAATTATGCAAATGTGATGATTCGATAATACGTTGCATTTTATCGGCCCAAGCATTTCTGTTTTAGTTAAAGGTGGGTTCTTCCCACGGCGAGCTGTTGGATGCGCTGCGGGGCCTTGCGCTTCCTACTGCCGCGTTCTGATTGGCCGGCGCCGTGCCGGAGTTCCTGTTCAGTGCGGTGGCCCATAAAGCTTCTTTAAGGGAGGTGAGGAGCACAGGGAGCCGTAAATCATGGCCGGTGACGCCTCTGCCAGCCTGGGCTATATTTTCACTCACAAATGTGGTGGGGGGAGGGGAGGTCCCATGAATCTCCCAGCTCCCGCTGACCCCCACACCTTACAGAGTCTGTAATGGCTCTGGGGGGCCGTTTTGCTGCAGTGATATACGGAGCCCCCTCTCTCTGGTCCCATTCTTCTTCTTCTTCTTTCATTTTCCTCATGTTTCGGCGCGTTTATTTACACTCTTTCCACGGTGGGCAGCCGCTGTAACGAACGTGTGTTTAATCCATATTTCTGTCGGTTAACTGCAGCTGGACCCCGGATCGGTCAGTGTATAGATATGCCGTAGGCATCAGGGTGATATTCATGGACGGGGGGCGCCTGGTTTTATGGGGATGGCATGTGTGTATATGAGATGGTGCCTGTGTAAGCCCAGTGCACTCTAAATCAGTTTACATATTTTCCAGCAATTTTGTCCAGCAAGGTCCCCAGTGGTAGTTTTTTTTCACTCCTATTTCTGATTAGCTGTCCTTTTTCCCTGTCCTGTCTTGCCAATATTCTGCAATTCTATTCTTCGTCACTCGCCGCTAGCAAAATGGCTAATGGAACATGGCCAGGTGGGGTGGGGGGGGGGGGTGTCTCGTGCCATCGTCACCCCTGTGGCAGTTGTTGCGGCGGAGAGGTGATGCAGGTCATCGTGGCCAGATCCCCGCCTCTTTGCCGGCTCCCGGTCCTGCGCTCTGACCTGTAGTCTTGATGAAAAGCAGGGGGGCAGGGGGCCACGGGGGGGGGATCCCCGATATTAATGTCCCTGGAAATAGAAGGGAGCGAGCGGCAGCGTTTCACAGGCCATGAGGAAGGGCCATTTTTCTGCAGGTGTCAGCCAGTTAGCTCTGTAGTGAGGCCATTTCTGAGCACAGTGCCTCATCTCTCACAGCTTTGTCCCTCTATAATCGCTCTAACGAAACGCTGCAATAGGAAAGCCTGCTACTAATGACATGTTACTTATTCCTACAGAATGGAATATAATTTCTTATAATCAAATAATTTCTATATTAGATTAGAAGCGAAGGTCTTTGGTCCCCCACTGAGAACATTTTCATGGCAGTCGAGCAGTAGTACAAAATATAATGACACCCCTCACTACAGCACTCTCCCCCCCCCCCCCTCCCCCAGCCATAAAGGGTGTAGAATAGTGCATGTGGTACAGGAGGAGATACACGCCCTGCACCCTGGGAGGTGTGGGATTTAGTGCATGGGCCACAGTAGGTGGAGAGTTGGGTTAGTGTCCTTCGAACTGGAGTGAGGGAGGGACAGCAAACCCTCAGGATGAGACAGTACCATGACAGAAAGGTAATAGCTGCTGTGAGGATCGTGGGCGGAGCTGTAATAGCAGGATTCCTATTGAAACCCTGAACAATCAGGTGCTACAGTCCATGTGAGCTGACTGCCAGCCACCTAAGCAAATGAAAATGATTTACACAGAATAATCTGCTCTAACCCCCCCCCCCCCACACACACACACACACACACACACACACAAATCTGAGCAGTATAAGCAGATGGATGGATGGATGGAGTGGCACCTGCCAAACATCTTGATTGGGGTGGCCATCAGGGAGCTGGTTATATTCATGGGGGTGGCTGGGCCAACCGTGTCTATTCTGTGGTTCCACTTAGAAAATAAAATAATCTATATTTTGATTTTATTATTTGTGGGATGGCAACAGGGGTGGCACCACTGACCACACTCTAAATGCATCCCTGGATGGATGGATGGATGGATAGATGGATGAATGTACGGAGTAATAATAAGCATATTAATACATTTGAAGAGACAACAGTTCTATGAAGGTAACAAACCATTCAGTATTTCTCAGCATTTATCACTGTTTGAGTGTACTTACGTCAGGGGTGATAGCGTTCCGGCACCACGCCGGATTTCCGGCGGACTGTGGCTGCGGAAAAAAAAAAAAAAATCAGGTTCGCGGATATTGATCTGTCATTTCTCTATATCTGAGATGCGCAGGTCAGAGAGCAGCTTTAACGCTATGTTTATGAAGCCAGGGGAAGACATTAAAGATATCGATAAAGGCATAAAGAATAGTAGACGGATAGAAAAACGCTCAAAAATGGATAGGATTCAAATGGTTAATACAATACTTTGATGAAAAAAGCAAATGGATTATTTGTGCACTCGCTACAATTTGTGATATACAAGGAACTCGTACGTGTCTGATTTCATTTTCACTTTTAATTCAGAGAGATCTCTCTCAGGTTACGTGGAGAAGGGCACGGGGCAGCTCGCTCGCTTTCGCTCTCAGCAAGGTGCAGCGAACACCCGGAGACTCTACTTTTAGTGAAGGTGGCGGGGAGAATTAAACGTTCGAAGTATAGTTACGTTTCGCTAGAATTGTTGACAATTCCCAAGCCAAGTAACAAATATTTTTGCAGGGCGGAAAGTTTAAAAAACGTGGTCACCATTTGCATGTTTTGGACCAAAAACTACGTTCAGAAAGGAAGAAATAAAGGGAGGGAGGAATGTTTTTTGTTAATCCCATACTGTCTTTTACAGTATATGTATTTATTATTGTTTTTCTGTTGAATGGTGCATATTTTGCAATTAAATTTGTTAAAGAAAAATGAATGCGTGTCCTTTTCATGTCCTTTAGTTAATCAATTCCTGTGTACTTTGGAGTACTATTATTGCCACTTTTACTGACCTGACTTGGTTTGGCTGTAGCATTTACTTCCAGTGATTGTACTAAGATGGGCTAATAATGTCAATCTAGGCACGAAACACATTGAGAAGAAAATGCTGTGTTTTGTGCGAATATGAAAATATCTAAAAAGAGCCACTTGACAATAATGATGATCAGGCTGGATTATACATAGGCTGTTTATATATTTATTAAGCTATGTGTTAAAAGTGCGTCACATACATAGCACCCCCACCCCTACTCACCTCGGGGCTCAGGCGCAGGAATATTTTCCACTATCAGCCCTGTTACTTGACCTACACTGTGCTCCCCCATCGCTCACTGAGCGGTCGTGCCCTCACAATCTTGCGGAATTTGCCAGAACCTCAGTGAAGTAGCAGTCCGAAACTCTCGCTCCCGATTTCTGCCCCCACTCTGCTCTTCCTTACTGCCTTTCTGTCCCTTGCCTGCCTGCTGGTCTGCGGCCAAATTCCGGAGGAGACTTAGAAGTGCTAAAAGGTTCAGGAGCAGTGCTGGGATAAGTACGCCCTCCCCAAACCCCCCTCCCATCTTTCAAACTGTCAATTGGAATCTTCTCGGAGAGCAGTGGGCTGTCCGCAGCCCAGAACTGGAAGCCTGCCTCCCTGCAAACTCTGAAGCCCACTGTGCCCCATCCAGGCCGGCTGATTCTCTGCAGCTCATCACCCTCTGCCTGTCTGTCAGGCTCCCGGTGATGGGCCAGGCGTCCTGTCCTGGCCGTCCACGGTTCTAGGTGAAGCAACGGCCCTCAGCCATCTGTCACGATTAGCCTGTCGCGGGGGGACTGAGGTGGCCACGCCCCCCTCCCCCCACCAATCTGTTTATGGCTGCCGGCCCTAAGGCTTCCCTCGCTGGCAGCTTTCCTGGGAAGCTGCAGCCGTAAACATCCACGAGGAGGGCAGGTTCCCTATTCTTGACGGGCCCCCCCCCCCGGGAGAGAGTAATGCGGACTAGCAGCCTGGTGTGAGGAGCGGCGGTGCTGAAATGGGCATTCCGAGGCCGCAACAGCAGATGGCTCACGGACAGGGGTGTTTAACACGTTATTCTACTGTATGCTACAGCTCGGCTAACGACTGACACGCGCCTTAAGTCTTAACTAAGAAGTCCATAAATGCAAGCGATGGCGGACGCAGCGTCTGTCATGCTGTTTATCCATCCATGCGCAGGCAGGACGGCCTTCAGGAAGAGCTACTCCGCTAAACGCGTCGGCAGCTGAAACCCACCAGCCCAGCAGGTAGCTTGGCTCGCTGACAGGCCTTTCCGGGGGATTTTCAGCTTAATTGGAATTATTTCTACATGACCCAATCTGATGTCAATCTGATACAGCAGAGTAGGCTGCACCCATAAGTGCAGAGGACTGATTATAAAGTGAGATATAAAGATGCCCTGTGGACCCGCGCTGCCACTGCAGCCCTCCAGGGGGGGCCAACATCTCCGCTCCGGCTGCCTGAAATCGGGTTCAGCACCTCTCCCCAATTCGGTTTACATGCCACAGGGGAGCGTGATAGAACGCATGCGAAGGAAATCGGTTGTCAAGAACTTCGATGAATCATGCCACTCCTTTAGGAATAACCAATGGCTTGAGACGACCTCTGACTGGTCTTCTGTTGCCCCCGATGGTCTCATGATGGGGTGGGGGGGCATGTCAAATAATACAGGTGTCTGACATCCTCCGCAGTCCACCTGCCCCATGCAGCTGCTCTACAGCACAACCCAGACCTCATCCATTCCAAGGTCCCATGTCACTTGTAATGGCAGGCTGACATGTGATCTGTCTTGTCATGTGATCAGTTGGCCAGCCAATGGCCTCTTCCATCTATTCAAATGATATTCTTCACTTGTTTCTTCTTCCAGTTTTCCTGACACAATATGGAATGATTTTATTTTTTGAAATCCTTAACACTAGTCAGACCTGTAAATTCAGTTGCTGCTTTTTCTCCATGAATCTTGTCTTGACTGGTGTAAAATGAGTGGGAGTCATTTTTTTATCTTTACCAGTCAGTTATAAAAACATGTCAGCAACTCTTTGCACAAAACCAGTCCATCAATAACTCAGCTCCTTTACCAGCACCATAATTATAAATTTGCATTTTTAAAGCTGAACACTCTGTTGAAATTTCATATAGATCATTGTGGCCTTGATCCTTTCAGCTGGTAGAATAAGAAAATTTAAACTTTATAGATATTAAAAGTACACACAGCAGCAGAAATTCAATGCAGCATTGTCCTGAAGCAGTAGGGTCTTGCACTTTGCACCAAGAAAGCTGGCTTTTGTCAAAAGAGAATGTGTGTGACACACAGTCAAAGCTCAGAATAATGCTAACCGTGAGCGACTGAGGATAGTGCTGCCCCCCGAGGTGGTTTAAGCAGCCCCCGCCATCCTGACAGTCCTCCTCCCGTAGGTGTTTAGCTCGGAGACGTACCGCAAATCGCTCATCGTCCTCCTGATGGCTGCCGTCGCCGCTGTCAACCTCAATTCACCAGCCGTGCTGCGTTCCATTTAGCGCCGTCGGGGAGGCGGTCGACTCGTCCCCGGAACGTTCCGGAAGAACAGCTCCTATCCATGCGTGCGTTTCCTGCATTAGTGGAGTGACATGACGCCCCTGAAACCTTGCCCACTGATGAATGCCAGTCAGAGATGAGTGGCTGTGTCATGCCTTTTAAGAAAAACTACCGAGGATGGAGGTGGTGGGGTGAGGGCATGTAAATTTCACAGCCTGGGAACTAGGGTAGTAAATGTGTAGATGGGACTTGTAAATATGCATGGCCCAGGGGGGTGTTATTTATACACATAAACCTCTTAATCACAGATTCAACAAGCATTCTGGGATTTGTAGTCAAGGGAGAACAGAAACGCTTTGCTAAGTGTTTGTTGCATTCTTGACTGCTTTGTAATTAGCAGCTTTGGTGTCGAACGGCGGTTTGTCAGAATAGATGACGCTGTCAGCTTCTGAGTGTGCTAGTGGCTGAAGCTTCTCCAGCAAGAATTAAACAGTCGTATGTGTTAATTGTAGCAGGACAAAGTAATGGATAATGAAACCAATAAAATGTCTTCCTACACCAAATAAACAGCAACAGAGTTTCCAGCTAAGAAAACTCAGCGACATTTAGAATGGTTCATTCCATACTGTTTCCACCCTGGATTACACTCAGTGGTAGATCCCTGCTACACTCCTATTGATGGTTCCTGTCTGGCTTATTAACCTCGGACATACATATGGACTGAAAGGAGGTAAATGATAAATGCAGGCCTGTGATAGACTGGCATTCCATCCAGGATGTCCCTGTACTGTCTGGAACAAGCTCTGGCCTTCTTTGTGACCTCACACTGGACCAGCAGTTGAAAAATCGAATAATGAATATCAAATACAACTTGTACCATATTGCTTTTGTGTACATTTTAAAATTAATTCAGTATTTCCTATCTTGTAGGTATATGTTGATGATGCTTATTCGACAGAATTTGATAATATCAATTTAAAAAGACATCAATTTTTTAAACATATGTATGTACGAAGTGCTTTTATCCAAAGCGACACACAAGCGAGAGAGCAGGAGTCAGGAGTGGTTATGGTTAAGCCCCTTGCTCAGGGTCCCAACAGTAAAATTACTCTGCAAAGTCTGGGATTTGAATCGACAACCTTCCGATAACAGGCACAGCATCCAAGCTAACTAAACACTGAGCTACACACCGCTGCTTAAGACATTGATCTGCATTGTTTTCGCAGCGTTCTGGTTCGTAGCGTGGTCACAGCATCTCCCCATGTGGTTCAGGGATCAGCAGATTGGATTCAGAAAGACAGGATGATCTCGCTCACCAGAGCGTATTCAGAGAGACCTGCTCCCATCCACACGCGCCGTTCTGCTTACGCTGCAGTGAGCAGCTCTGGGGGTGCAGGCTGTTGAAAGCAGCGGTGGAAGTCCTCCAGAACATGCCAGAATCCCCAAGCATGAGGCCCAGATCTTGCCCGCGAACGTGCCCTTCAATGACATTTTCCATAAGTGTGACAAATCCCCCACCAGCACCAAAAGACAGAGTCCAGGGATTCTTGTGACTGGGGATTCCTGTCTGCTGCACCATCCTGGTCACCATGGGGTTCCACTCAAAAGTGGAATACTGGCTGGAGTGATAGGGAGAGAGAAACTGTGACAGGGGGATGGGAAAAGAGAGAGAGAGAAGAATGGAGGGAAAGAACAGTGAAGAAAAAATGGTAGGGAGTAAGACTCTCAGAGGGAGGACTGTGGATTTTTATGGCAAAGCTGAGGATTATTGCGAGAAAGAATCTTCAGTGGTCATCTGGTGATGGGAAAACCTCAAAGGAAGTGACCTCACACTGCAGCTCAGGGCTTTTAATGGGAGGCCGCGAATATCGCTCTCCTGCTCCGCGAGCAGGGTTTTGCTTTCCGAATAAGCGATCCTCCGCTGACTGTGTCTTTGCGATGATAAGGCTCGCGGCGCAGAGGATCTCGCAGGGGCTGGGTCACAATCGCCACCGCGGGCACTGAATGAGGGATGCCGATGTGCTGCGCATAAGATGACATTTAGAATGATGTGCATTTTGAAACTCGTTAGCATTATCGATTATAGCAACGCCTGGGGCTAGCATGGTAATGTTTGCTTGGGGAGGTGCTTATTTGGACAAAGAGGTAAATATCAGACCCTGATATTCAGCCGGCAAGTCGATAGTATTTCAACAAATGCAATCTTAGGTTTGGGTGTGTTTCCAAATAAAAGTCCCAGGGAAATTAGCTTCCTTCGGGGTACTGAAGCTGATGAAACTCAGATTATACAGTATTTACAGTATATGTACTATATGGCGATGTTTCACAAGCTGGTCCTGGGGATCCCTAGCCGGTCCCCATTTTTGCTCCCCCCCCAGCTCCCGGTAAATGTGGGCTGTCTGGCAGGGAGTTAGGAGGGAGCAAAAACGTGGACCATCTGGGGATCCCCAAGGGCCAGGCTGAGAAATGCCTGCATAGAGACTTCGGATGATCAGGGGAGCAAATAAATACAGAAGGGTTGTTGGTAGCAAAAACAATATGTGTGCCGCACTTCCTGTCTGGGGTCAGAGAGGGAAAGCAGGTGACTTCTACATGGTTGGCAAGATGGCTGCAGACAAAGGAAAGACTCGTCATCTGACTTCATCCGAGCCTGAATCAGTGGTGGCCTCCCTCATCATACAGTGGAGCACAAAATGAAGCAGACTTAAGGTACTTCCATAACCTGCGACCCACCACCTTCCAGTCCAGGGGAAGCGAAGTGGGCACGTCTGTGTGTGTTGGCGGCGTGGGGGCGTGGTCAGGGGGGAGGGGCTCAGCCGGTGAGATGGACACGGCAGCAACTGTGGCCCCTTAATTGAAACGCTCTGCCGGAATGAAAGCGGACAAAGGAAAACACATTAACAAGATTAAGGAGGTGGGGACTATGAATCAACTCCATGAATAAAAAGAAACGGCCCAGTGTGCGAATAAATTATTCCTACTGCCAAATGAGAAATGCATCATTTACAGAGATAATGTAATTACTTGTGCTGAGATATGGCTCTTGGTTCCCTGGGCTTCCAAACTGACTCTGAGC
>JAODKF010000049.1:17184099-17209438 GCA_026779585.1 Mormyrus proboscirostris | reverse complement strand
CCCCCCCCCCCCCCCCCCCGCGTTGGGTAGCACAGACTCCTCCTGTGCAAATACAATTCTGTCACTGCACCAAATATGCAAACAGCTTGGTGCTTCCAGTTGGTGCTTTTAAAAATGTGTTCGAGGAGAAGGGGGATGGAAGAATGATCATGTCATCCATGGATGTCTCTGCCTTAAATACCACACCATTCAGTTCCTCCACAGCTGTGATAAAGGGCATGATGAACCCTATAACGGCAGAGAAGGACTCCTGTCCGTCTGAGAGCACAGATCAAAGCGGCATCGACTGGCCAAAAACGGGGTGGACCCAGGGAGGACTAGCTTCTCTGGGGGCCCCCGGGGGGGTATTTTTTTGGAGCTGAAAGAGTAACAAGAGAGAATGAAAAATGATGGAACACCAATAATATGCTAATCGAAGGCCTGGGTGCCAGCGGTGGGGGCGGGAGAGCTGTCGGTAAAATCTGCTGATCAGGGGAGGGGGGTATTTCACTGGCAGATGGATCGGCCAAATTTAAGACGTGGAACATTGTTGTCTTTGCCATAGGCTGTAGCCCAGGATGACCTTACACCATCCTGAGGTTAGTGTTGAATTTTTGCATAACACATTCTTTTATTTGTGTTCTCTCCATGTCTGTTTGCAGTTTGTCCACCCCTCTAGCAGAATAGTATCAAAGATACAGGAGTTGCATGTTAGTCTTTGTGCTGTTTTCTTCTTCTGTTTGGCTACTTTGAGCCGGTGAACTTGGTAATGAAACGGCCAGTAGCCTAGTGCTGCACTCCAGTGTGAGAAGAAAGCTGGAGAGGATTAAGTTTCTAAGTAGGGATAGTCCATTACAGCCAGGAGGGGGGCAAATTTGTCTTTCCTGAAAACTGTTGCTAAAATCCAAATGAAAGACATGTTGCTGAATATTCATACTACCTTAAATCCATTAATGTGCCTTCTGTATATTCTGGGTGCCTCAGGCCGCTGTCTACCCTTGCTTTAGGGTAAGTCTGCCCCTAGGTGAACCTCATATCTAAAGTAGTTTATTATAATTCCTAAAATATCACTCAGTCTCACTTAAATCCCCATGTATGTTTCTCAGCTAGCTAGCGAGCCTTGCTGTGATCTGAAATGTTATTTTCATTCATCTACAAAAAAGCAAAACAAACTTTGCAGTTGCGCTAACTTTCGCATCTATCCAACTTTAGCAAGTACCGTCAATAAAAGAACAAATGACGAAAAGCCAATTGTTTTTCATACAGATTCATGACAGAATAGCTGTATCCCTCTATCCTCACCACCACGGAAGTCGCTTAAAACAAACGGAAAGCACGTCTTTAAACTGTGACCTTTTTTACATTTAAAAATGCGAGGGGGATTAATGTCAGCAGAAGGGATATATTCATGGCAATTAATATTGAAATCGGACAGACATTTCCATTTTCTTTCTGTCGGTCTCAGTAGATATTGCCACATATTTTAATATAATTAAATATAATGTAATGCATTTTTTCTTTCAATGTTTTGTGCTACGGTGTAGCTTTTGTTTACAGGTATAGATGTCTGATGTCAAGTTGCTTGCCCATTTTCACTGCTTGTAGTGATGAGCCTTTAGTGGACCCTGATTGACGGTCACTGGTTCAGATCCTGCGTCTGGCAGTGATTTCAGGACTGGATCCTCGAGCAAAGCCCTTAACCCCAATTGTCCCAGGACACTGGCTGACCCTGCTCTCTGACCCTCTCTGGGACAAAAGCGTCTACTGAACAAATGAATGCAGCGGCTGTGATGCGCTGCAGCTCTGCCAGGCGCTTGGTCGCGCAGACGCCGATCTATATCTTGCAGGTTTGAAAACCCCTTCCTCATATATCCTTACTGGCCTTGCCGGCTCCGCAGTGGAGGACAACTGTCCGCTCGATGAATTCACCTCATTGCTGATGGCATGCCGCGGTTGTGAAATCGCCCTTTGAAATCGCTCTGTGACTGTGACGCCCCCCCCCCCAGCCCCCAGCCTGTGGGTTTCTCATCTACGGGTGAGCTCAGATCAGTTAATTGTGAGGGGGGGGGAGGTTTGTGGCCAGACACTGCAGGAAGATGGGCGATGCTGGTGCTCTGTGTTCTGGTACCATCCATAGCAGACCGCACTGCAGGACACAGGAAGGAGGACTGACCTCGCCATGAGCTGGGGAGGGCAATGGGAGAATCGTTATAACCCATCAAACAGCTCCAGCTGTCAAGCTGCCAGTCAGGCCCTCACTGCCTCTTGCGTCTAGCCGAGGGCAGTGGATGGCCACTGGATGCGCCACTGACATGACAGACTCTCCGTTTACGCTCATGGAATGAACGTCTTCACATCGCTGGGACGGCCAGGGGGAGAGCAGAGGAGGAAACCGCCTCACATAGTCTTCTTAGATCCACAGTTTCTGCTTCTTCTTCTGGAGACAGAGAGACACTAGTGGGAGCATCTCATAAAATCTTAATGAACGCCACTGCTTACAGTTTGCTGGGCTTGAGTGATCTTTGGTGTTTGATCGAAACTTCTCCCAAGCTGCTCCCTATTCCTGAGGAAAGGACCCAAAGACACCTTCAGAGTAACAGCTCGTTCTCTGTGCTGGAGCGGCCTTCGTTACGGATCTGAGATGGGGGTAGAGGTCACCTTTCAGACACCTCTTGGTCTATCTGGGGCTCGCAGCGCTGTGAGGTAAAACACGTGAGGTAGCTGAGAGCTAAACCGCCAGACGCCTGTGGTGTGCAGCTGCTCTCTCCTTCAAGTTGGCCTCACCTGGGGCAGAATCTACATTATAGAGGCGCCATGGGCTGGGGAGGGCCTTCTCAGCCCATCTTACCGATGACCCCATCTTCTGTTAAATATGGTGCAGAAAGAAGCGAAAAATCATCTTGACAGCTCCAGGCGGGCCCTTGGCAGTAATATTTCAGTGATAAAGAAGTGTTTACTCTTCATGGAGGGTGTTGCTGAGATCAGCCCTGTCGAGTGTCCTTATCTGCTGATTATAGCTATGCTGAATGTGTAAGTGACCCCCCTCAGCAGCCTTGGGACAGAGCCCAGCTTCAGAAAACTGAAGCACAGAACCTGCGTCTGAAGGCTGGGCCATGAATATGTATGTGTATGTCTGCTCAGGAGGTATTAGCTACATGTGCATCCCTTTGCACAGAAGCTGCTGGCAAATGCTTAAATGCAAATGTAAGTGTGCATCAGTATAAGGATGTTTATCTGACATCAGACTGTATGTATGGTAATGTATATTTTTTTATACGTTGCTATCTTTTTTTTTTTAAGGCAATGTTTCCCAATCCAGTCCTCAAGGACAGCTAGACGATCCACATTTTTGCTTTCTCCCAGGTTCCCAGATTGGGAAACGCTGCCCTAAAAGCATCATAAAGTGCTTGTAAATCCCATGGGGTGATTTAGTACTGGGGTGTTCAGTGTGTTTTACTCCTGTTTACTGTAATTCAGTTTCCCAGTCTGGTCCTCAGGGACCCACAGGCAGTTCACAGTTTTGCTCCCAGTAGCTGGAAGGAAGCAAAAATGTGGACTGTCTGGCACAAAGTAGGAAGGGAGCAAAAATGTGGACTGTCTGGCACAGAGCAGGAAGGGAGCAAAAATGTGGACTGTCTGGAACAGAGCAGGAAGCGAGCAAAAATGAGGACTGTCTGGCACAGAGCAGGAAGGGAGCAAAAATGCAGGCTGTCTGGAACAGAGCAGGAAGGGAGCAAAAATGTAGATTGTTTGGAGATCCCAGAGCACAGGGTTGGGTAGCACTGGTGTAATTAATCAGTGCATTTCAAGAAGAGTGGTTAATCCTGGCTGGCTTTGCCCTGTATTTGGCAAAGGGTGGTTTTTGGGTATGTTTCAGTTCAGAGCCTTAGGGATGGGTCTGTGTGTGTAGGTTGGGCTCTCAGTTGCTCTCTCTGTCGCTCTCTCTGCCGTTCTCCATCATCATGTTCACCTAAAGATCTGATTTTGCCTGTTTGAGCCTTGTGTATCCATGAAATATGTATGGGCACCTCCCCTTTTCGGCCCTTGTTAGTGTTGGATAAAGGGAGCTGGTTGGGGTTGGCCGGCGGGCCGATGCGTCCTGACAGCAGTCAGGCAGTCTGGTTGTGAACCTCTGTCCCCACGGTACCTTTGGATACCAGCCTGGAGGCAAAAGAGGGAAAAGAACAGCCTGTTTTTTTTCCTCAGACTTTCAAAGGGCAGCTGATTTGGCTATCATCTCCAGTGAAAGGCATGCAAAGGCGTTCCCTGAGTGATTTGTCCTGTGCCATTGCTGGAGTTCTCATAGCTAGAAGCTCTGCACAGAAACCACCCCTCTCCCGGGGCAACGCCGCTTACACTGCACCTCATTCGGGATGATATACTGCCCGACCATCGGCGGCCAGCCATTCCAGCCCCCTCGCTGCCAAATTGTCGCTTATTGTGGTTTCACTGTTTGCTCCTATAGTGCAAAACTATAGTCTAGCGATTCTGACAGCTGATTTGCCGAGGACATAATCCCCGCTTTAAGTTTGTCGTCTCGGGCTGTACTCTGCACAAATGAGAGCCCTGAGTCCAAGATCCACTTTCCCATCTACTAACTCTCTTCTCCTGCCAGTAATTGCGATACACAAGAACGTGTGTGTATCCTAACAGTTTTCGCCCCAAGTAAACTTACTAATTGCAGCTTTTCACAAATACTCTGACCCGTTACACACAACATCATCTTACGTACAAAGAATCCAAGTGCTGCAAAGGGGCAGCAAAAACTTAACAGTGAAAAATAGGGGTGCCAAATTCAATTGGCTTCATTTATTATGCAAATCACAAGCGACTGCGCCAAAATGGAAAGTAAAGATGTCAGTTTTCACCCGATTTGGTTTGCAAGATGCGGCGTCGTAAGCGTCAGCGAGCGGTAAATGGGATACGAGCGAATAAACCCAAGGAAATTGCAACATAAAGCACAAATCCTAATAAACATACAGACACAGTTAGAAAGCGTGATATTAAATGTCACATTTGCCGTTTGGCTCAAGACTCTTACCCTTGAGTTGTTGTCACTGCCGGGTCAGCAGGGGTGACATCACACGGGTCCCGGCTTCTGTTAACCACGCCGTTATCGCGTCACACGCGTCACCTGTGGCCTCGGAGACGGCCACCTGCTCGTAAGTGGGGCAGATGTAGACTTTCCTCATCCCGAGTTAAAAGAATTCCCTGCCCAGTTTCAGCAGCACAGAATAAGCAATCAGCAGGGACACAGCTGATAAATAATGGATGTGCAGTAACGCGTGTTGCTATTACCCCGTGCCCATTGACAGACGCATCAGGCCAAACCACAACAAATGTAGCTTCAGCACCTGGGTGATCACTATTGTACTGTGAGTGCAGAACATTTAACAAATAAATTGCATGGCCCAGGCTCAGAAGCTCAGGCCGTTTATCACACTCTGCAATATAACTCCAAACTAGAACCACCTACCGCCCCTCTCCGACCAATTAAACTGCACGCACCATATATGTGTCATGCTGGGAAATGTTGACGATGAATTCTGCAGCCCGGAAATGGCATACAGACACCTTGACTGATAGAGTCACATGCGTGAACAATCTGCCGCGTGATGGAGAGATGTTCCAGGCCTTCAAACAGGATGAGCCAGTCCACATTGATAGAGTGCAGCTGTAAATTCATTTAGTAGCCTTTAGCATTGAATTTAACAGTAATCTTGTTTTCAGTCAAATTAAATACCAAGCTTTGAGTTTTGCTGCTCATGTCTGGTTTCTGGCACACATAATCGAAGCCTTTGTGAAAGGAGAACATGTCGAGGCACGAGGTGAAAGCGCTGTGCTTTGTCGGTAGACACACATTAGGCTCCTCACCGAAAATGCTGTAGCACAGAGGACTGGATGCACAACTGCGATAAGGGCAGGCTTCTGGTCTACTGTCAGCAGCATGTTTTATGAGACACACACACTTAGCGCCGCCCTGTTCATCTGAGAGTTGCTTGTCTGCTTTGATTTTGATTGTGGCTGAATGGGTTTGGGGTAGATAACTCAAGGGCCTAACAGTGATATGGCTGCACACCAGAGGAGATTCTCTTCCACGCTGACAGATCAATGTTATAGGTGGGTATATGATTATTCTGTTGAACACAGGATTTGAAACCCACCACCTTCCAGATATGGGCACAGATCCCTGAATCACTGAGCTGCACATTGCGTGAGTGTGTTCTCATTTCATGGTCTATTTATTTCTGCATCTTGGTTTTGTAACCTAACTTGCCAGTGCTTATTTCATGTATAATCAATAATAACGATAAAATGTAATAAGGAAGTATCTAACATGTTAAACCGCCTGACTGACAGCTTAGTGCATTTTTGTGAGTGAAGAGCATGAATCCTCATTTATTCTTTAAAACTGTTTGACTAAATGAAGAGCATTTCTCAGGGTTGTTCAACAGGAAAACCAAACATATTCATCATATTGTCATCCATCCTCCATATGTGCTCATTTGGGAGCCTGCAGCGTATCTCTGGACAAACCTGAGAAACACCCAGACTGGAATGTTATTCTGTTGTGCTTTTTAAAACAGACTTTGCTTTTTAAATGAGTTTAACTCAATAAACACGTGGCAATCATGGAAGCTCAGTGCCATCACAGGAACCATCCAGTTCAAACATGTCTGCCATTCAGCTGCTCTATTTCTTTGTCTTTAATAAACTTGGCCAGCTCAGGGTGGCTCTCTCTTATATTAAAGACCCTTGATATCCTCTTATTGACTGAACTGGCATTTTTGGAGGTTTTAATATCTTGAATCTATGTCAGGATCAGAAGGGTATTAACTTATGCTGGTTAATCAAACCATGCTAAGGCTTTCAGTTTATATAAAGAGTGAGGTGTGGGGGCATGAATTGTGGAGCGTCACTGACAAGGACGTTGCATTGTACCTGTGCTGAAATCCTACCGCACTTGTCCTCGTACTGTGTTATATTACGGAAGGAGGGGATGCTGTCATCAGGGCAGGGACGAGCCGGTGACTGGGGTTGCTGTGTCGATTAGTTACAATTGTCCCTCAACCCTAGGAACGATATAAATGGCCATGTTTTATTTTATCCTCCAGTAACCCTGACAACATATTTTATGTCACCCAATGTCACTTGTGTACAATATTTCAGTGCTTAAAATCTCTACCTGTTCCTATCTAATTGGCTGCAACTCCCTGCCCAGTCTCTTTGTCATTTGTTTCTTTTCACCATCATGACCAGAGGGATTCTTACGTGTGCATTTGTATGCTCTGCCTGTCATTCTGCACACAAAAATAATTTGTTTTGGTACATCCTGAATCTCTGATGAGAGGTTCTTTTGCTGCAGATTTATTTTAAACTGCTTACTGATTTGAGGTTTGAGGCTGCCAGTAGCTCATTAAGTTGATGATCTGTACCTATTGGAAGGTTGTGAGTTCAAATCCCCTACACTCAGGAAAAAAAAAGGGTACCAGTTTGTACCTTTGCTTGACTCCCTAAGCTACAAACAACATTAATGTACACCCAATTGTACAAAAATGTTCCTCAGTTAATTACTCTAGCTGAAAAGGTACCATTAGCTACAGTTAAGGGTACAACTGGCAGACCTTTGGAGGTGCAGCCCAGTGACATGCAAAGGTTCAAATTGGTTCAGTGTTTTCTGAGAGCATAGCTGGCACTCAATGTAGGTTCCTAGAGCAAGGCCCTTAACCCCTGCTGTTTCAGGGACACTGGCTGACCCTCCTCTCACTTGTACATCACTTTGGAGAAAAAGTTAGTGTCACGATTGCGGGCGGCTCGGGTGCAGGAACGAGGCATGATGCACGACCCACTGGCAGCTCCAGGAACTCAAAAACGGGGTTTATTAAATAAAACGGAACACACTACAAAAACAACAAAACCAAAAGGACCACGAGGGGTCAAAAACTAAAAAGGGATTAACAAAGAATAAATTTACAAATGGGGTCAAAACAGGCAGGCTACAAACAGAATATTCAAAACTTAACTGACAGCCAACTATCACTAACACTCAAACAAACACTTACAACCAGCAACAAACAATGAACCACTAGGGACTAAAACTCAGGCAGAAACTTACACTGTAAATACAAAACTGAACAAGGTAATGTCAAGCAGGAGTGAACAGACAATTAACCAATAGGAGAAGGTGCAGGACAACGAGCAATCAGGAAAACACACAAGGGCAGGCACTAGAACGGGCAACAGGTGAAACTAATTAACTCACAGAACTGAACAGGGAAACAGAAACTAACACTGGTGAAGACAGACAGGTATAAACACAAGCAAGGGCACAAAGGACAAAACCAACTACAAAATCAGAAACCAAAACTAGAGACACTCAACTGAAACACTAGGGAGCCAAAATACAAAAACAGAGGAGGTGGGATTCAAGCACAGGACAGAAGGGAACACAGACAACTGGCTCCTCAACTCGTTGAGCCACAAGACCAGAGAACAGGGTGGGGGGGGAAACAGAAAGACTAACATGAAGGACGGGATGACCAGAAACGCCTGCTGGTCAAACGGGGAAGGGACACAGAGTGAGACAACAGGGACTGACCCTGACAGTTAGCTTAATAAACGTAACCATTATGAAAAGCTCAATTCACACTCACAGGTTAAATCCTCGTCAGAATAAAATTCCAGAAAGCTCCACCTTTGTTCTCGGTACCATTGCCAAGAACAAAGGCACCGCCATAGACTTGCCATCATCCCTCGGTGTCTCACAAAATTTGCAACTTAACTTTTCACCTGCTCTGTCTGGTGATCCCAGCCAGACGTTCCTGTGAGGAGCCTGGCTAGCACTTAATTTTCATCCATTTTAATAAAGGGAAAACAACTTTTTTTTATTATTCTTACAAAGAAAGCACCATGTAACCAGAGACTCAGTTAAATTCTTCTGTAAAGTATTTCTTCTCTCACCACTGAGTGTTTCGCATCCATTGTCTTTGGGATGCACATTTTGAAATTAATTTTCTTGTTTTTTTTTTACTCTGTGCGAGATGAAAGGACAGAAGATAAAACATGCGAGCAGGACCAAGAGTGCTTAATCATAGCCACTCCGGAGGCGGACAATGACGGCTTCCTTCTGCCCGTTTATCTGGTTTGCACACACGGATGCACATACCACGCTCGTACACGCAAAATGCGCATCCAAGCTGGAAATTGTGTTTTCCTCACAAGCATTGAGAAGCTCTTTTAATGCTGTGGGCTTGCAAATAGTTTATCAGCAGTGGAAAGGAGCCAGATGCACGTAAACAGCCAAATAAGGACTCGGTCAACATATCAATTACACTTTCGTTCTGAATGATGTTGACCTAAAGTAAAATCGTATCAGCAACCAACAAACCGTAATTTTTTTTTTTTTGTAACCTGTTCAACAGGTGAAACAATGAAGGCCATTTATTAATTGACAAAAGGATTTATTCTCCTGAGCAGACAATGTGATAGTTGGTTTCCATTTCTCTCATGCTGTGGTTATTGTGGCACTTGTGCCATTTGCCAGTGTATGTATCCAAGCCCATTTGCCACAAACCCACAGACCTGCGCACCTACACAGATCCAGCCACAAGTGTGTGTGTCTTTGTGTGTGTTGGGGGGGGGTGGTTTCAAATGAAGATTTTGTTCCAGTTGGAGCTGAAGTTTTACTTAGCCGCTGACAGGCTGAGAAATAGCTTCTGTGCTGCAGGCTGCACTGCCGAGGTACAGAGCAGATCACACCGGACGGGTGGACATGATGTCTTGGGGGAGGTGGGATTAGAGCAAACATCCACCCAATCAAGATGGCCTTCTTGCTGCCGGCAGCACTGCTAATGATTGCACTACCTCATTAGCGCATTGTCTCGCTGTCGCGCCTACTTCCTCTGCTTCCCACAGTCACTGGTATTGCTCAGGTGCAGCTCCGCTGGGTCTTACTGCCCACTTGCGATTTCTTTTTAGGTGAGTGAGTAGCTTTGCGAGCTGATTAAAATGTCCTTGGATCGTAATTAAAATCAGTTAGCATGGGTCCGCTGGTATGCGATTTCTGTGTAAGATGCCCAAAAATCACCAGCTGCATTGTGTGTCTGCATCAGGTTTTCTGTGAGTCAAGAATAGGTGCCTAAGATCGGATTGTTTCCAATTCAAATCTCATGTTGGGCAGACTGACTTCACCATTGGTCCCTTGTGCATGGGCCTGCTGCAGGGACACAGGCTGACCCTCCTCTCTGATCCCTACTTCTTCATTGCTTTGGACAAAAGTGCCAGCTAGTTAAATAAAAGTGTGTGTATATATATACATGTTCTTTTGATCATACTGCCATTGCAATATGATTCCCTTTGAGCTCATTAGGGCATCTGAACCACACTGTTTACAACAAACTGTTTAAAAACTATTTTTTCTAAGATCAAATGAACACTGAAACAGTGAAGAAGTGGAGGGTGGAGCCACAATTTCATAGCTTCGAGGGGCGATGTGTACAGCCTTGGGCCTATGTCTGATCTCTCTTACATACCTGTTAGATTCACCAAACTTGTAAGATCGCTACAGTTTAGGACTGTGACAATAACAATTGGTTGGAGGGCATATGCGCACGCATGTTCACTCGCACACACATATGTGAACAGACAACTCTGCATGCGAACGCCCTTTGCGCACTCTGAACCGTCACGATCTAGATGGATGGGCTGGTTGGTCTTCTTTCCACAGTGATCTGTCTGATTTCAGGGAGCTTTGCCTTTCATCGGATGAGATTAAATACAGTCTTGGAGCCAGTCGAGAATGAAGGGGCAGGTTGATTTTGCAATAAAGTCATTCAGATTTCTCCACGACGAATCTCTGGAGTTTCCTTGGATTTCATTTAAATGTAAATGTCCACTTTGTGACTGTGTCAAATTAATTTTCAGTGGTAGCTGAACTCTATTTATATTGGAATACAGTTTAGGCGCACAGAGGGTGTTTAATGGGATTTCACCTTACGGCTTCCTAAAATCCATACCCTGCCCCTCAGTCCTAAATCAAAAGGTTTTTTGTCCTGCCAGCATCTGTGGTTGGTCTCTTGTTTTTAGTCGTTTACTGCCAAGTGCCTGTGAAGATCAACTCAGAGGGTTCGTGGAGAATTATGGTGATTTACGTATACAGGACCACACTTGTTGCATACGTAGGTACATCTGTGTGTAAAGTGTAAGTCTTGTGTTTAATATTTTTCCCAGAATGCCCCATCTGGCACACAGCCACAACCAAAAACAAGGCTGACATGGCATCCAAAGCCTTGGTACAGAGGTTAGTGTGAAAAAAGGCTTATACTCCTTCAGTCTACTTACCTCCTAATCTCAATCTGCCTGCATGTGTGGGGAGGGCTCACCTCCCCTGGATCCGGATTGGCCCATCAGGTGCATACCGCTCTCATATTCATTGGCTCTGAGTCATGTCAGTCATAAAATGCCATTTTCCCCAAACCCATATATGTGACACAATACCATATATGTGTTGTGAAATTCAAGAAAATATGGTGCTCTTGATTTTGTGTGCTTAGTAGAAAGAAGTTGGTGACAGCCTTCATTTTTCCTCCTCAGATGCCACCCCCCCATTCCCCTCCCTCCCTTGAAAATAATCTGGAGCCACCACTGCTTCAGGGTCACCTAAGTGATCGACGAGTCAGCACACCAGGAGGAAATGCGCAGGACGTGGTTTTCTGAGGTTGTGGGGTTTAAAGAGGATTTCTGGTGCTGCTGTAGAGTCTGGGGGCAGAAAAGGAAGACAGAAGCCCTTCCAGCAGTTTGTACATCCCACAGGCCTCCAGGGCAGTTTGGAGGGATGAATAGATGTACATGTTTGAGAATTTCCAATAATTACTACAGGTATTCTGAACTGGAATTGCCCACTGGCGTTGTTAAGGTGCCAACCATAGTCTGCAAAATGCCTTTTAAGCACAGTAAATTTACTAAAATCCAGCAGAATATTTGCCTTAGTAAGAGGTAAGTTTGCAGAGGAGCTGGGCAGTGGCTGCACACCTCCAGGAATGTGCCCAGGTTTGGTGGGTGTGTGTGGATTATATTTATATTACATTGTGGGGACCAAATGTTCCCCAAATTGTAATAAAAACCTGCTATTTTGACATTGTGGGGACCATTTTTCAGGTTAAAAAAGTATAAATGTCTATTGCTCATTAAATAATAATATTTGCTTCTCAATACAGTACATACCTTGAAGACAATTTAGTGTACGATATTGAACATTCTCAAACCAAGCCATAATCTTTTTACAGTTTATTTTCTAATTATACTCGAGCTATTAATAGAGTGTATGTAAGAATAAGATGCGAATTTGAGTATTTTATTTGCGAGAGCGAGTCGCAAGTATAGTGATTCCTCGCTATATCGCAGATTTTTCCCCGGACGCATCAGTTCTCTGCGATGTGTATAGGCTATATATATTACATATTACTATGTTACTCATATCCTTAGCCCGACATCCACATATCACGTGTGTTTACAAAGTGTGTTTTAATAAGTTTACATGTGTCTAAAGCATATGGGCAGGGTATTTTAAGGCTTAAACTATATTAAAAATGTTTATTTATATGGTCTTTTTATATCGCGGATTTTCACCTATTGCTGATTGGTCTGGAACGTAACTTCCGTGGTAGGCGGGGGATCATTGTTGATGTCGGATGTTACCGTTTTTTTTAGGCTACTGTCCCTGTCCCCCCTGACTGACCTCCACGAACAGGAAAACCACAGGCTTAATTTCTCACCACTGGCAGCATATGACCCTCAAAACTCCAAACAAGGAAACAGACAGCAATTAAAAGCTAATTAGGAAAGCACGGCCGGTTTCTTCTGGGTTATTAACCAGGGTGGAAGAAACGCCGATATTGAATATTCAAACTACTTTCCCCACATCCAGAAGTCCCCACACACCAAAAAAGAAGAGGACCACTGAGAACCGGCAGCTTAATTTGTTCAGGTTAATTTGTTCCGTTTAATTTGTTTAGGAGATCCATTATAACTGGATGGTACGTGTTCAGACCACGTTGTCGATCGGTGGGAAAATGCTGCCGGAGTGAAATGAATTTGAGCAAACCAATTTAACAGCTCGAGGAACGCGAATCCAATTTGGAGCGAGTCCTCAGTGCGCCCGGTCTACGATTAAATGTAAATCAGGAAGTGTTTTGCTTTCCCTATTGAACAATACATGCTCGGCAGCGGGGATGTCATCCGGTGCCCAGCGACGTCCATGATCGACAGGATAAAATGCTCGGAAAACCGCGCGCGGGTCTCGGCTCTTCTCAGCGCGCGCCGGAGCGAAACCGCAGGGAACGCGATCCCAGCGCGCGCCGGAAACCTCGCGGGTGTGAGAGCGGTTAAGAATAAACAAAAGGAGCTGCTCGCTTTGTTACTATTAATCAAAAGCAGAAACTGGATGCGGAGACAATGGAAGACTCCACTAATTATCTTTGATAGTTACCATCTAAATTATAACGAGCAGAAACTGCTTATTCATCGCGGCTGTATAATTAAAAACATATTTGAAATAAATATGAAACTCGAATGAGCTGTTTACCGACATATGTGGTGTGGTTACTTAAAAATGATTAACTTTAACTGTCCTTAGTTAAGCACAGCCCTTGCATTTTTTTTCCTGTAAAGAAATCTCCAGTATCGGCAAATAAAATCCTATTAAAAATCTGCTCTCTAAAATTTACCCTGTTTGTTATACTGGTAAAGAAGGTTCCGTGGGGTCTCACTGATGAGGGACGCCCGTTTTCCTCTGAAGTATTTATGCAACAACAGCATAAGGTTGCAGGTTAAAAGTTTACCCCTCTTTCTGCCAGACGCGCGCCCACGTTCCCTCCTTAGGCGCGTCTGTGGCACCCAGGCTGTACCCCACCAACTGGGCGCCTTCTCTGTTTAGCAACAAGGTCACCGCTCAGCCTCCTTACGGGGCACCTGGCTTAGCAATGGCGGCTTTGCAAGTCGCAGCCTGATTAAGCCTTTGCGGAAATACTTCTCATAGCATACATTCTGAAGTTATAATTGCTGCGCGCTAATAGGATCAGTATGGAGATCAATGTGCGTGGTTCGTTTATCGCAGTTACACCAACGCGAATTTTGGATTAAGGAACTGCAGAGCGAACAGTGGGCGGCATTCATGGCGGAGTTTGAGGGGCAATCTAAAACGAACTCGGTTTCAGCCAGTCAGGAAAATTGCGTTTTAAGTGTTTTACCTGACTGTGTAGTAGAAGGTATTATGCGCGGATTTAACAGCTATTTGTTTTGCTTAGTTTGATTGCAGCTGTTCATCAAGGCTCAGTGAATCGATGGTGGTGTGAGATTATAATTGTGTTCTGTGCTGGCACTTCACACCTTTGTATAAGGCAGTGGTTTGTAATTGGGTTCCTGGTGCCCCCCCCACCCCTAATGTTTTCATTCCAATCCATACTGCTTTGAACCTGGCACATTCATTATTAGCCTATTAAGGACCATCTGAGCCTGATTAAGGAAAGTTTGGAATGATAACATTATGGCAATGGGGGGCACCAGGAACAGGACTGAAAACCACTGGTATAAGCTGTTTGATTGTACCCTATAGGTAGACAAAATAGGTTATGTGTGCGTCAGATATCTTCGTTAATACATGGGGTGGCGAGATGTGTTTTTTGTTTTCCTCCCATCAAGTGCAAACACCAAACTCTACCTATGGCAGGACTATCCCACACACCTCCAACACCAGGGGAGTTTGGTTCTTACACGTGGCTGGGTGGAGTTCACATCTCCTCCCGGTGATTGCACAGGTTTCCTCCAGGTACTCTAAAATCCTCCCACACTACAAAAATGTGCAAGTAGGTGAAATGGTGCCTTATAATTGTCCATGGGGCGTATGTGCTCTGTGATGGACAGGCGCCCCGTCCCATCCAGGGGGTCCCGTGCCTCATTCCTAGGCCTCTGAGGGGCAGCCAGGCCTCCAGTGTCCCAGTAGTGGATATGCAGCCTCACTTGACCTATTTAACCTACCCCTAGTCCCCAGAGGGTTAAAGATCCAAAGCCTTGGAGAGGTGAAGTCCTTTAGGCTACTGACAAAATACACTGAAATCCATTTAATTTCAAGCAATATCTCTCTATCTAAACATTATCTGTAAAATTCCTGCATTAAATTTGACCAATAGGTAACGCCATCATCCAGAAAGACTAATAGCAGCCAAGCCAACTAATGAGTAATAATTAATTAATTATTTCTTGATTCTAAGCTGAGGACTGTGGCTATTGATTTTAGGACTGTGTATATTTTGCACTTTCTTGGTCCTTTTTAAGGCTGTTTGAGGTTCAGGGGTGCAGAATACTGACATGTCTCATTTTGGAGCCTCTTATTCTAACGCAGGTTCATCGGCGGGATAGCAGAGGAAATGTTACGCAACCGCATGAGCGGAACTCGGAAATCTTCCAGGACGTAAGCCAGTTTGATCTCTGAAAGCACTACTCTGCAGTTTTGTTGACTAAAGACCTTCATAAGTCATCACAGCTCAGCCCCTGCATTAGGGATGGGAAATACCAGTGTTCATATAGGTGTGGTTACTCCCATGTACATCATTACTATTGTAATTACTTAGATAAATGATGTATGGATATAGTCAAGCTCATATGTTTATCTTCTAACTGCTTTTTCTGGTCTGGGTATCCTAGGCAGTTTCAAGGTAGGGGTACAGCCTGTACAGGAATCCAGTCTATTACAAGGCACCTACACACAGTCACAATCATACTCTATGGCTAATTTACAGATGGTAATTAGCCTAACTTCATGTCTTTGGACCGCAGGAGGAAGCTTGCATGACACATGGAGACCGGGGATGTAAAGTGGCGGGGGGTCACGGCATTGGCTGTACAGGAATGGACACTAACACTTTGGAGGAAGTATTATGCATCAGCTAAATTATTTTATTATTAACTCTGTTAGTACTTCTTACTAGACATGTAAGATGAGTATAAAACCGAAACATTTCTGATGTTGGCTTTTGCAAACTGACCCTGGAAATGTTTAATAGATCCATCCAGCATCTCTCTGCCAGTTATAAAAATGCCTTATGATCTCTGGGCTACACAACTGCTGTTCATTGCAAGACAGGGACGTGTCTGGTTATGGTCCTCACTAGAGTAATATCCTGCCTCAGGGCATGACAGGGCATTTCATTCGGCAGTCTCGACCAATCATGCTCTTCCTCTTCTCTGCCCCATGGAAGATGGCTGGCCAATCATTACGCTGGAGGCGGATGAGTCGCCGGGCGGATGATCGCTCACTTTAGTAAAGCATAGCCCTTGAGTTTTTCTATCACAGAATGGCAGCCACCTCTTATTGAAAGGCATGACAAAACTTTGGGGGTTGGAGAAGACGAACTGTAAGCACGTTCTGAGGGGTTGGGAAGATATAGGGCTTGTTTACAATCTCAGATTCCAACAGGGTAACCAGGGCATTATAGTGGGATAACTGGCTGTCTGTGGGGTCCTGTTCATTTATTAATTTCTTACTGGTGAAGCTAGTGATGGCTTGGGGGTGGGGATTGGAAGAGGCCTCAGGCAACATCGTTACTTTGTCTCCTTTCTAAGTTCTCCTCATCAGCACTGTTTCTATGTATTTTCCTTTGAAAACAGTCGAGCCTTATGGATTTCAGGATGAAAATCTCATTCATGTCACCACGACTGCAGAGAGATAGTTAACTGAAAAGGATTCGCCGGAGTCTGAGGCCGTGGGCAGATCGACTTTAAGTGGCCCGAGTGTCTTTCGGTCGCAGGTCTCCTGAGTGGCACGTTATGCGAGTGGGTGCATCATACCTCAGGCTCTGAACGTCTGGCTCTCATCATTCAGCAGTGTGGGTTAATTTTAGCTGTTTATCTATCAGGCAGATCCTTCTTGCTAACAGAGGCCTTCCTGCTAACATCACTTACAGATGGTTCCTGTTTTTCTGTGCTATATTGACTGCCGTATCTCCCCAGTATTACTATGACTATAAATTGCTCCAAACCTGAACCTGCTTTGATGGTAGCGGCACTTTGAACTGGAGGCCGCATTCAGTGCGCCTCTGTGATCTTAAAATATTAAATATTAATAGATTACCCAGCCCTGGTGGGCAGCTGATGAGAGTTTTATTCATTTTCACGCTACTCAGAATGCCAGCGCTGTGTTCAATCAGTGGGCTGGGATCCATTTAAAAGTACAAGAAGTCCATGTTACTGTTAAAAAATACGGGCTGTCTGAAAGCATTAAATTCGCAAAAATGTATCTTGCAAACCTTCACCTTTTGCTCTATTCTATCTCTGTAAAGGGCAGCCAGCTCTATAGATGTTTACAGCCCTCATGTCAGGCTGTAGAAACCTTGTTACATTTATAACTGAGCGGAGTAGTGGTCTTACTGGAGTATTATTGAAATGTATGAATGTATGTGTCTGTCATGTATGTGTCTGTTGCATTTAATGTATTACCCTTCCAGTATACACCATGATACCCAGTATTTCACTTGCTTCTCCTTCATTGCCCTGGCACATTCTGTAGGTGTAAGTCACGTTGTTCTTAACGAGCTATCCGTCCATTTTTTGCGATCGCTTGCCCTATTCTGCCTATCCAGGAGGCTACAGGTGCAAGGCAGGGAATAACTCAGGATGGGGGAACCAACCCAGCGCAGCGCACACTCACACACCATTCACACCTATGGACAGTTTGGCATTTCCAATTAGCTTCAGCATGTTATCGGACTGTGGGAGGGAAACCAGAGTACCCAAAGGAGACCTCACAGGGAGAACATGCAAACTCTGCACGCATGGAGCCACGACAGAGACTCAAACCCTGGTCCCAGAGGTGTGAGGGGAAAATGCCAACCACTGCACTGCCATTAATGTGTTATAGTTATTTAAATTTATTCATTATTAGAAAAGAATGAAATATCCACACTCCCAACAGAAGCTTTGAAATTCCATATAAGTTCTAAATTGCCATGTAACAGCAAAAAAGTAAAAGGAATTTGAGCATAGTGTGGATGTTCCGGATCTGTGGGGGTGCAGCTGATTCGGGCCAGACGGGGGGCACCGCCAGCGCGTCGATATCCTCGCTGCCACCGCCAGCACCCGGGACCCGGAAAGGTCCCTTTCAAACACGCACAGCTGCGTGTGAAAATGAAAGCTCCCTGTGGATGAAAGCCGCTTATCCTTCACCACGTACGCGACGTTATGAGTAATGAAGCTTGCACGCCATTCAGAGTTTATGATTACTTCTTGTCTGTTATTATCGTCTGCTTCTGACATTATAGCCATATGAGCATAATCAGACCTATAAAGCAAAAATATGCAAAAAATATGGTAAAACCTCTCAGTCACCCCAGTATTTCCAGTAACCATCCAATATACCCATGGATTTGTTGATTCAACCTTTAGCATAACATATTTGGCCAATCAATACCACATCAATCTATTAAACTAACTCATTTCGTTAATTAGATGAGCTGGTGGTGAAATGTAATGAAGACATAGAATGGCTGAGGTGCCCCTGAGGAGAGGTTTGGGAACTGAGCTGATGTTCATCTAGTCATCCAGCAAGATGTCAGGAACGTTTTGGAGAATTATAGAAATTCTTTTATATTGTTGTTGTTGTTCAATGGTATATACTCTAATGTTAATTTGTTTTTTTTTCTGAGCAAATATATACTTACTACACAGATAAATAGCTTTAAACATTTTCTTTGGCTGCCCCAGACTATTGCACAGTTTTGTTTACGTACCAGCTCATATGCTCCACACTGTTTCTCTTGCACAGTCTTAATGGTATTGTGTTTTAAAAAGATCTCGACTAGGTTTAAGACCATGGAGAATCCGGACAGGGGGTGTCACGGCTCTAAGCCGAGCAGCCTGTTTTGAGGTCCAGTTCTGGTTCCGTGGTGATATGGAAGCTGAGTGTTTGGGAGACCCGTAATTACAGATAAACCCACTGCAGCTCAGCGAGAGGATTAAAGATGGGCTGGCGCAAGTGGGCGTGTCTTGGCCTCACTGCCCCTCCCCCGGTGGGGAAATGCTGCGCATGCACCTCAGGTCCCCTCCTGGTGCTTGGAGGGGACACTTCTGGGCCGCCTCTCGCCCCCACGCCGGGAGTGCAGTGCTGTGGCCTCACCTGGCCTTTTCCTGTTTGTTTTTAGGGAGTCAGAGAGCAATTCTAGCTGTTTATTATAAGGCCTTAATGCTAATCCGGGCTTGGATGACATTGTCGTAAACTGACTCACTCTGTTTGGGGAACCATGAATTAGCTAAAGAAAAGCTAATACTAGATTTTGGATAGTGCTATATTTCTGCTTTCAGTTATTCGTTATAGTGCCAGAAAATTCTTATGTATATGTACATATGTGAAAATCTGATTACCATTATCCTGCTAGGGATGACTAGGCTGTAGTTTTCTAGGTCATTCAGACTGATTTTTTTTGCATAATACTAACAGTTTCTTTAAATATGTTTGTGAGATGTCTTATTCGTGGCGATTGGACCCTCAAACAGGGGGGTAGACTTGTCACTCTAATGGGTTTTAAGGGCAGTGGCAGGGCAACAGAATTACTGTGTAAGTGCCCTCTAGAGGCAAAGCTTATTAGAACCCGGTACTCAAATATAAAAGAGGAAAATAAGAAAAGTAAGTGATGGGCAGGTTCCCTGCTCAGTGTAGCTGTGGCCAGGATGTAGCCCATAATGTTCCATGTCCTGCCTGTGGTTCTATCAAGCTGCCATTTTCTTTTTCTGTACACCACCAGGAAAGGGGAGCCAGCTGGGGTAATTAGTGCTCTCCAGACGAGTGTAATTACGGGCATGACTTGGTCTGGAGTGCTCGATTGTTGGTCCGCGACAGGGGTGCGTTTGACAGGTGGCCCATTATCCAGGGTGCTGAAGGAGCAGAAAGGCCACCTGTCAACCAGCCAGAGTAGCAATGCACCACGAGTTCTGTAGGTGGCGTCATAACAGGGTATAAAAAGCCCCGCACCTCTTTGTCTTTAGCAAAAAAACATCCGCCCAGAGAACCAATGGAATGCATAGACCGTCCCATTGACTTCATATCAACATGCTTCTCTTTATCCGCAATCATCATCTTGATCAACAGTGTAAGGCGCTGTACTCGTGACCCAGACGCTGAAGATTTACATTCCAGAAGGAGTGCTGCTGGCGCCATGACCTGAATCGCTGCAGTAAATATACCAGCCTATAAATAGGCGAAACGTCCAATCGCGAGCTTTGAGTCAGCTTACCAAGTAAATTAAAAAAACGGGGGAATATTTTCACATGAGCCAGCCTAAATGGGAATGAGCTTAGAACTTTTTTTTCTGTTCAAAGTGAAAATTAGTAGGCATTGTGGAATACGCTAGCAGATTGATTGCTGGGCTGATGAATGAGCCCGGTGATTGGCTGAAAGCTACCTGAGCACTTATTTGGAGGAATATATTGGCAAGGGCTTCACTAAGGGGATTCAGAATAACATGATAGTGGTGGTTTATTGTACCCTGCTCTCAGGCTAATTGGCAAAAAAGCCAATAGACAAGAAGAATAACAGACGACAGAAAAGTGGGAACTAACATCCTTTCTGGGTTTACTATCTTCAAGCTTGGGTCCACTGAGAGGTTTGCTTGAGGGAGTTAAGACCCTAAATTTAATTTCAATAGTAATTCTCGTATATTCTTCCAGTAGTATCACTCAGTATTTGACTTTGGATAATAACGATGAAAGTATTCTGGATCTGGGGTTATTCTGCTGAGATGATGACTTCCCAAGCACATGAAAGAGGAGGACTGTAAAATGATGAGACCATTGAATTTTATATCCTTCTCAAGTTGGTTTAAAAGTCAAAGGCCTCATTCCTTTTTCAATATTAGATAAGATTATAAATCTTGGAGGCCCATAAGCGGCTGGATCATCAGTCCGAAGCAGTGATTGTGCTGCAGGCCTGACTGCTTGTCAGCCTTGATGGTGACTGACGGGGAATTAAGGTCTTGGTTCATACATCAGGCTGCCAATCCAGCATATGTTATTTATATTTTCCTAGCAATCAATAATAATATCCCTCTTGTGAATTTTCCTAATCACTTTTGGCTCCCTACATTCACTCCTGTTTATTTTGCGAAATATGACAGAGGCTGTGGTGTCGTAAAAAATTTTTTCCTGCTCCTCCTCAGCAGACGATGATCGGCACATAAAAGCGATTCCTGATTGCAGGGTTCAGTAATTTCATATAGGTACTTAATGTCGCTGTGCAATTAGCGCATTGTTCGGCTAGTCATGTTTATGCATTTTTAACCGTCATCAACACATTCATGAAGTGCAATTTAGCGAGGCTCTGAATGGAGGCTTGGCTTTGGAAGGCGCTGAGCTTCTGGTCTGCGAGGTGCCTTGCAGACTGTGCTCGCGTGGCATTTGCACACCCCTTACGAGCTCTGTCTGAATCGAGACCCCTAAATGTCAGGATGGAGAGAAGTTCCGACGGGGCTTCACAAGAAGAAGAGAGGGCATGATCATTCCAAACTTAATTAAACAGTTTGTCTCCGGCTTGTCACTTCGCAGCCGGGCGGATATGCATTTGGCCCCGGATCCTTGTGGAGCGCTCGGGCCGTGCCCACGGAAGCCTGTGTCCCCTTCTGCGATGCTTGACATTTCCTTCTGCAGAAGGAAAGCGTCACCCTGCGTGGGTGGCTTTTATTCCACCCAGTGGCATTTGAGAAGGAGGTGCGCCGGCTGGAATGGAACGTGCCAGGGTGAAATCTCAAGGGGTTAAAGGAAGCAGGTGTCAGACACAGGGTCCAGACCCAAAGATGCTCTCGTTTGAATGTAAAATGGGGTAGCAGAGTTCATCCTGCAACTAGGAATGTATTCAAGTGATTGTCCTTCAGATTCTTCTGTCTACCTTAGAGCATGTTGTATAAACCTCCATAGAGCTAACAAGTTGAGTTGAGAACCGTTGCTTTATTATTGGCTGATTGAGAGGTCATCCCAAAACCTGCACCCACACCAGCCCTCCGTGGATCAGGTTCCTCACCCCTGAATAGTTTATGGTTGGAATGTCTCATATATCAGTGACTAGTGATGTTCAATTAATGACATTTAACACACTCAGTCCACATAATGCAGAGTTTGAGAACATCTCTAATTCAAGCTGACAGTTTGTATATCAGATAAGTGAATTTTGTCATACGCATGGTAAATCATGTCTTGTCATGTTGGGCGAAAAACACTATAAAACTCACCAGCTGGAGTATACATGCAACACTCCTGCATGAAGACATGTGATGTGTAAATAATGAAGCTTGGAATGGATTGTTCTGGAACACTGGGCATCTTGTCTATTTAATGGTTGTTAGGTAAATAAGCAAGCAGCAACAATTAACTCGAGTCGCAAATCTGGGGAGAATGACACATTTATATTCACATTACAGCAATTTAAAATAAGCATGGGAATATGCAAAATTGGCTTATAATTGTTCATATTCTGAAGTAAAATTTTGGCTCTCAATATGTGTGCAATTTTGGTCACCGCCTTAAACACTGTATACTTTCGATTGCTTTAGTCTGAGCACGACCAGAGCGACAGGCCAACTTTCACCTGAGAAGAGCAGAGGGACGTTACTGCAGCAACTTGGTTCTGCACCTTGTGGATGGTGCTGTCATCCTGCCAAGATTTCTTTGCCGTAAGGCGATGGGGAGAAGCATGATAGACGTGGGTTTCGTGATGAAGGCAGGTCAACAGACAGGTTTGCTGAGACGTGGATTGGCTGCTTGTCTTCTCTTTCTTTAATGAGACAGACAGAAGAACTCATTAGCCTAGGAGAGTGTCTCTCAGCCTGGTTCTCAGGGACCCTCGACGATGCAGTTTGTCCTCCCAGCTCCTCTATCAGACACATCACATTTTTGCAGGGAGCTGGATGGGAGCACAAACGTGGACTGTCTGGTGGTTCCCGAGGACCGGGTTGAGAGACACTTGACCGGGTTGAGAGACACTTGACCGGGTTGAGAGACACTTGTGTAGGGTAGAGCTGAACTTTTTGTTTCATCCATCCATTCAAAGAGCTTTAGCTGCTCTGTGCTGTATTACTTTGTTATTAGTTCCATCCAGTGATGAATTGTTTTGGTCTGACTATATTTACCCAGCTCATGCCTACTGCTTGGCTGCCATTACACTGGGCTCCCCCATCCTCACACATACAATGGCTCCGTGACACCATTTCAGGCTGAGCCCACTCAGATTACACTGGGGGCTTGACCACTGGGCTCGCACACCCAGGCCTGACTCCAGTGATGGCATCCAGTCTGGGTACGCTGAGTGTTATTGTGCCTCGATGGAAATTGTTTGGACTCAGTCAAGGAAGGCCCTATCTACTGACAGTATAATCTGGGGGTCTGTACACAAAACTCTCTACCTCAGCATGGTCAGCATCCTCAGGGGATCGAGCTATACCCCTAGTGGAGGAGTGTACGTACCTAAGGACATGCTGACAAATGCTGGGTCTGGGCCGGTGGGAGCAGTTCTGCGTGCACTCTGCCAGTTGTGGGGAAGGGTGAGCCTTCGGTTCATTGGTCATCTTTCATCTTCATTGTCTACAGTTCCTCCACAGCATCGCTGTGCTTGTCCCTTAGGACAAGGCGAGGAGTTCAGCGACCTGGAAAAAAATTTGATTAAAGTTGTTGCTTCTTACCATGAAATAGGGCTGAATGAGTTGCTTCGGTGTGTTTGAATGCTGCCTACTGGCCCTGTTCTGATTGAAGCTGTTTAGAGCGCCTTCTACTGTGAAGGTGGCACTTCAGAGATTTCATGTTGATATTCAGCAACACATTTTTTCAGTGTTTACCTGAATCACATCATTTTGACCCTAATTGTTGAATATTTTTAATCATTGAAAAAACCGAATATCATGTTTGGACTAGGGTATTACTTTCATCACAGTCAAAAATATTGTTTTAGCAATAGAAATTGAGGAATACCAAACATTTAGTAGTAATAATATTGGTTGTTTTTTTAATGACAAATAACTTATTGCTTACAGTTTGCAGTCTGTTCCTTGCGAGTTGCCTTTTGAAATGTTAAAGTGTTGCCATGCACCAGATGTTTTTAATAGTGCCTATTTAAAGTTGCATTTTCCAGCTAAACAATTTTAGCTGAAATTACACTCCACTCCAGTGCAATTGAGCCATATCCTACCGAATGCAAGCACTAAGGCTTTGTTGGACAAGCATCAATTCTTGATGGACCGCTCCTACGCTAACAATTGTTTTTTTTCCCGCAAATTTATTCATGAACCATCCCACAACCCCGTCCAGGATAAGCGGTTGGAAGATGGATGGATGGATGGATAAGCTAATTTGACTGGGGATTTGATATTCTCTCTTCAGCCATTAGAGTTTTAATAGTTAGACGGCAAACATTCGCAGATCCTCCTGTTTATTGTTGCATTTGTGTCGCGTTTCTGACATTTGCGCTATTTCTGCAGCATATGGCTGTGTGTGACTGTATGTCCGTGTGTGGGCAGCGGCGACCTCCTTCCCACTGTGATAGACTCCCATCTGCTCCCACGTTCTCCTCTGCGGTTATGGCACATTTGTTCTCCTGTGTGCCTTTTCACTGCTCCATCCTACCTCGTCGTGCTCCTCCTCCTTCCTTCTGCTCCTGGCTGCTCCTGCCGCCGCTCCTCCTGCTCTCTGTTCACTTCTCGCTGAGCTCGTGCCTCTTGTTCCCCTCCTCGTGCTACCAGGCAGTGGGTCCAGGCTGGGCTCTAATCACCAGCCAATCAGCTCTCGGTCCCTATCTCAGGCACAGGGGGGTGTACGCCGTTACCAGCGAGAAGAACAGAGTGTGATTCACTGGCTCTGCCAAGTCATTTATTTATCACTTGTGTATGGATCCTGCAGTGGAATCTTCTAGGGGGGGCTGACCCAGCTGCACATAGCAAAGTCAGACTGGGAAGTGTCTCTTTGTGTTGGGGTGTTTTTTTTGCAATTACTTTTCTGCATTTTTGTGCCAAGTTAAAAGGCATAGCATAAGATAACATAAATAAGAAGATTAATTGCACAATTCCAAACAACCTGCTTTAAAATTCTGCATGAATGCTTGGTTATTCACTTCAGGTATTCAGATGAGAGATTTGAAAATATGAACTATTCATTGGTTAGAGGGTGTATGCATGTTTTAAAATAGGAATTGGCCTAATAAATGTTAGAGTTAGCATTAGATCTCTGAATAAATATTCAGATGCAGTAGCCTGTCTACATTATTGAATATAACCTTTTCTTCCAGGGAGATATGTAACACATAGGGTTGCTATTAACATATTGAGTTAGTAGATTTAGT
>JAODKF010000049.1:17172966-17184078 GCA_026779585.1 Mormyrus proboscirostris | reverse complement strand
GATTTGAGTTTTTCTGACAAGTGGCTTGTGAAGGAGGAATGAACTTTTGACTATGAACAATCCTTAACATTCCAGGACATAGACAGTAACAAACAAACAGGGACAAATAAACCTTTATTTTGAAGAATCCAAGGTCTCCGCTGAGCAAATGAGAACGCTGTTTCAGCCTTTATGTCTCCACAGGCATGGCACCCTTCTTCATAATAGCATCTAGAATAGTCTACATAGCCGAGCATATTGAAACATATGAGAGCTCTTAGTGGATTTTAAGATCAGCATCTCTGATGGCGGAGAGCCACCATTGCATCTCACACGGCGACGGCTCAGGCAGACGATGTCGCTGCTTGTCTCTGTTTGAGCTGTGGATGTCTCACTGCATATCGCACACACAGCCTGTGGTGGTCCCTGAGGTAGCTTATTAGCTAATTGGGGAGGTGGGGGGTGGGAGTTATCCCGCAAAAACAAGGATCCGTCCAATCATCATCTTACCGGCGGAAGGCACAGCAGATGGGGATCACAAATGGAATAGATTTATACAGCTGTCCCTGCATCGCAAATGCCAGGGCTTTCCCTGTCTGTGCTCGGGGTGGCAAGTATATCTTTTTCCTATAGCTGGCATTTGTGATGATGTGGATTAGCAGAAACTGGAGTTTTTCTCTGTCAAGGTCGAACCTTCACCACATCCCTTGTCTTGTACTGTATCTGCTTTTACATTAGACTGCCCCTAATTGATACACTTTTAATCCATTTCTATTTGACTCACGCAGTAATCGCTTCCTGGGGTGTTTGACCTCTGACCTGGAAGCAGTAATGCAGGAGGCCCGGCAGTGACATGGCAGACTTCCTGAGCTGACATAGACGCAGAATGTGACACTGGCTCCTTAGTGTCAGAGCTCATTAAGAATGCAGCGGCCTGAGGGACGCCTCTGAAGAAGACAATCTCACTCAAATGTTGATTTAGGAATTTCATTATTTATGTTCTGAATGAAGATTGCAGAATTGGTTTCTGAGCATATCATTAGTCTGCTCCCAGAGGGGCAGTATTAATCCATTGCAGATGTGACTACCTGTAGGGAAGCAGTAATTGTGCAGTGCCAGGGTAATTGTTCAGGTGACAATGTGGTAAACTGCATGATGGCTCTGTCATTTGCTGGGAATAATGAACCAGTGTTGTATTTAATTGACTGCCCGGTGCCATCTCAGCAGTTTTCCTTAACGGGAATACATTATAGGGAAGGCGGTTTCCTGCCACCTTCCATCCGAGGTCCCCATTTGACTCACGGTGGTGCATTCTGGGCATCCTCCAAGTGGCTGTTTCATGTATCACCACTAGAGGGCATGTACAAGGGCATGGGGGCAGTTGGCTTGGTGCACCAGAATTATTAAACAATGTTTTATATATATTTTAATTTCATTTTTACTTATCTCAGTCTGGCCCTTTCCTTTTAGTGTGTGGCTCCGCTATTTCAATAATTCAGTATAATGTTTTCTTTCTTGACTTTCCAGATCATGGCTGGAAAAAAGAAGATTGACACTAATTCACCCCATTTCGTCATTGCTTATTTTTGACTTTTATTTCCTAATTGCCCAGAGTAACAAACTTCCAATGTAATTGTCAGCCCTTAATGCTGCCTACAGTGACAAAATTCCAATTCTGAGTTTGGTTACAATGGAGCTGCTTCTCTCACATGGCGCAGTAAAGGGTAGTTCTTGATTCATATCTGTATGCAGTGCTCATTTTTATCACCCACCTCAATTAAAATGCAGGCTATTCACAAGACCAGATCCTGAGGAACACTGACATTGTTTATTTTCCTTGATATCGTCAAGTAAACAGAATCACGTGATAAGGCTACAAAATACAGTCAAAAAGTCGTATACTTCTAAAACGTGCAGATGGGTGCAAAGCTTCTAACCAGTTGCGTCATTAGTTTTTGTTCTTCTAATATTTACTCATGGATAGTAGATATCCTACAATAAAGGAATACAATATCGGCATATCAACGTAACATTAATTCCATGATTATCCTTATGAAACATCTGAAATCTAAAGCAATATGCAACAGGTACTGATAACAAAAATGACATAATGTAAAAATATAATCAACGTTCAAAAAATTTAACTACCCCCCCCCCACACCTTGTGTCCGCAGTGAACAAGCACAAACCATGGATTGAGACATCTTACCACGGGGTCATAATGGAGAATCTGGACACCGTCCTCCTGGATCCACCGCTTGTGGCTCTGGACAAGGATGCACCTGAGTCCTATGCAGGTGAGCACGGCAGGGGGGGGCACTCCAGGGGGCAACTGATGAGTCTGTGCCCTGACTATTAATCTCGTGATATGCCATTGGTGGGTTCTATAGGGTGATGGAGTAGGTTGATGCCGATTGGTTGGATGGATTCCGATGATTTCTGATGTGAGGATTAAAGCCCAACCTTGTGACCACACACCTGATGACCCTGCTATCTGGCTTGATCTATATTATGAACCCACAATAATTAGCTGGGATGCAAGGCTGTTCTCTGGCCCCTCCCCCAATGTGGGGGTGGTGGGGGGGTTGATCTAAAGCACAGCCAGAAAGTGCATGGGCATGAGGCTTGAGGTTTCTGGAAGACCCAGTGCCAGCTGCTGTGGGGGGTAGTGCAGGGCATCAGCGACACAAACAGGACCACAAGAGGAACACAATACTGTTTAACGATTCAGTCACAGTGAGACTCTGCCAGGAATGACAAGACACAGCCAGATGTGTGATACATTTCTTTATTTGAAAATAGGTGTGTGTGGCTTCCATTCTACTAAAGACAGAGTGGTATTGACACACTCCAAGGTCAACGAGCACTGGCTACAGTAGCAATAGCAACATCTTTTCAATCGCCCGACTGACTTATCCCATCAGCCCTTAAAGGAGCCTCCGTAACTATTTCTCGGTGTACAAATGCATGTCAGACTGCTACATCGCTTATGTACTAATGCGTGTTGTAATAATGGATTCAGAATCTTGGACTGATAAACTTAGTATAAGATAATGTTCTCTGTAATTAGAAGGAGTGATTTCTTACTCAATCAGCCAGTCAGGCAGACGGGGAAGCTTAGCCGCAGGTTACGTCTTACACTCCGTTGAACGGAAGGAGCTGAAATTAATTTCCTCCTTGACAGCTTACGATAGGCGGCCATCCGTTTCTTTCTTTCTTTCTTTCTTTCTTTCTTTCTTTCTTTTCCAGAATCAGATTGTTATTGTAGATTTTCACAGCTAAATGACCTCTTACATATTTAAACTTTTATATTTCGAAACAACAGCGATGCCAGATAACAGGAAAGGGCTGAAGATACACCACAGCACAGTGACACGATGCCCTACCATGCTAAGCCCGATCGGGGCTCTTCGGGGCTCTCACATCGGGATGGGGAGTCTGCATCACTCTGGGAAAGCTGCTGACCTATAGTCAGGAATGACAAAATTGCATTAAAATTAATTTAAGCCAATGCATATTTTCAAATACAAAATACCAGTGCAAAAAGTTACATCATTTTTGTGCATTATACAGTAGGACATCATAGATTCAGAATATGTAAAAATAAGTACAATTTTCAGTTATCGCTTGTCCAATTAAGATTGTGGAAACTCAGCCTTGCACAAGTCCATTATCAGGTACCATAGATGCAGAGAGAAGTCTTCTGCTAATGGTTAATGTAAGCACACTGTGGGAGAAAACCTACGCAAATAAACAGTTTCCTCACATTTAAACCTCTAGCAATGACAACAGCATTCCGATCACAGACAGCGTAGCAGGAAATGCCCACAATATGTATCTGAAAAACTAACCTCACCGCATTAATGAGATTTAACAGATTTTGTTCTAGATTGAATGTAGCCAAGCTGACTCTGAGGACAGTCCTATCTAGCTGATTGCTATTCAGCTGCGCGGTTATTAAGCTTTAGCTGCATGCATTTGGCTGTTTCAAAATCATATTTGAACATTTCTTGTGTAATTGCAAAAAGTCTTGTGGGTTGGTGGTTACATCAACGTCTTGGCCAATTGATTCAAGTGCCCCAGGTTGTGAAATATTAATAGGACGGAACTCCTCACAGCAAGCTATACTGCAGAGAGGAAGTACAGTAGGAGAGTGGTGCTGGAGTCTCGTGGCTCTGTCTCTTACTGAAAAGTATGTCCAGGGATGTTGCAAAGTGGTACTTATTGGCCAAGAACCTTTGCCCTACGAGTCAGAGAAGCATGACTTGCCCGCCACTTTGCTGGATTTCCCATCTTGCCAGATCAGCAGCACAAGTATAGAAGGCAAAACAAACACTGCTATGCTACTGTTAACAGAGCAGGTCAGAGATTTGGGCTTCCTACAGTTTTAGCTCACCGGCTGTCAGCCGTGTTCGTCTTTATTCTACAGTAGTAAAACTAACGAGCTAAACCTGTGGCCCAACGAACTCCTCCGTGATTTGCCTTCACCCCTTCACTGGTACGTCTGAGGTACATTTCCCGAATGCATAGCTGCTAACAACGTTAGTATCTTACATAGTTGACATAATGATTCCAACTATGTGCGTAGCCAACATGAGCTTTTCGGAAACCCCTAACTGATAACAAGGCCACAGAAGCACTGAATCGATGTGTCCAGCTCAAATAACTGGTCATTATTACATTGCTTTCTGACGAGGGTCCCCATGGATGCATATTGTTAAGAAAAACATTTCTTACTAGTGAGTTTTCTCACGACTTTTAAATGAGAGGCTAAATGCTGCAAATACAACGAGAATGTGCACAGATAATGGATATTGTCGCCCCTCTTCCACTCCGGTTTCTTCATTCCAAGTTAATCCCCGGTGGCCCTGACTTATAACCAGCATCCTGTGCTATCAGTCTCACCTTTGCCGCTTTTGGGAATGAAGGAAGCCAGAGCTCTTAAAATCACTCTGATTACTACAGGACTGAGAAGTGGGGCCGCCTTCATCCCTCTGCACGCCTTGTCGTTTGGCACGGCAGCGGCGATAAATCTCAGATGGGTGAGTTATGCTGACGCAGGGATCTTAAGGAGGGCAGTGGTTATTTACAGAAAGGGAATCGTCCCTCGGGGCTAACAGGCGAGCAATCTCATTAGCTCGTGAGGGGATCTCTCAATAAAGTCTTGGCACAAATATCTCTGTCTCGAGCCTTCGTAAACTGGTTTACTTTTATCATTCCTCACGTAGACCGCAGCTGACGCAGCATCCTCCACTTCCTGCCTCCCCGTCAGCATGATTTATGCTGCCCAGCTGTTATTGCTAAGCTCCGTTTCCCCCGTTGTCAACTCTGGGACTTAATATTGAGTAGAGGATGCAATGGTACGTTCCTCACAAAGATAACATTAACGCGCAAAGCTGAAAGTTGTAGAAGACAGGAAACACAAGGAAACATCTAGTGACAGAGACCAGCATTCGTCTATATGTGTGATGAAGAACTACTTCAAATATCCCTTAGCACAGCTAATGAGGTGCCACTACTCTAATTTTAACCGGTATGACGAAGTTGGGCCAAAGTGGGTGATTTATTTGTCTCTTTGTACAAAACCCAACAAAACTGGAACCTGAACTGGAGATGCCTTAACACTTGTGAATCACACATTCAGTAGCTGGACGATGGAGAACAAGCTGTGGTGGCAGGCAAACGGCTATCTCACGTTAACCCGCCTCACACATATTTGAGCCGTTACTAGTTACGTCATTCAGAGAGAAGCACCTGGGCCCAAAAATTTAATATAGAACATAAGTCCATCTGGCTGCAATAACAGACTAAGATCAGCGTTCCTCCCTTCTTGCCTTTCGCCTCGCTGGCATGTCCCCTGCTCAGTGTAGCCAGTGGAAGTAAGCAGCCATGAAGCCAGGTCCAGTGAGAAGGCTGGCTGCTAGCTCTGTTATTACTTTTCAGTGTCCTTTCTCATCATACTTCTTAGTTAAATGATGGTTATATTTGATAATTGGAAACAAGACGATTCTGATAAGTAAATGGTATTTGTTTTTTCGTGTTTTTTTGCCAGAAATTCGGAAATGTCAAAGTCTAGAGGCAGTCCACCTTGATTGATTGTTGTTGGAAACGTGTCTTCGAGAGCCGCACTGGTTACAGAGCAGCCTCGAGTAGCCGGGATTAGCCTCTTGCCGCAGCCATACTGCATCCAATGGGATAATTTTACTGCTTCTACCCATCATTTGCCACAAAAACTTCCTGATCTGTTGGGAGCACAGCACCATTACCCACCCTTAATCCTCTTCACTCCGCCTCTGTCACCATCAGTTCTTATACAAGATTTTTATGCAAATAATAATTAGTTTTATCAATGCAGTATATCTGTATGCATGTCTTTGACTTTTATACGCAAATGTCCCTGATACCCAAATGTACCTGAGCGGTTTAATCAATCAATCAATCAATCAATCAATCAATCAGTCTATCTATCTATCTATCTGTCTGTCTGTCTGTCTGTCTGTCTATCTGTCTGTCTGTCTGTCTAAATTAAATAAATCCTGTGTAGGGATGAGCCATAAAAACATGAAAACTGACCCTGACCCTCTCCATTTTAAGAAGCTTCTCAGTTTTCATGCTTACTGGCCAGCCACACGGACGTCCCCCTCCCCCGAGATGCTTCATAAAAGGCCTGCATATTCACAAACCCTCTGATTGGGTGCTGTTTACTCAATGTAACTAATGTCTCCGATACCTGGATCAGCAGCTGCTGTTAGTTGCTGGCGGCTTGCCTGGGCTCACGTCTCTCACCCACATCCGACGACAGCTGCCGCTATCGGGGGCTTAAATTGTTGACATGCTGGCGTACTCCAAGTAAAACACTGAGAGGGCTTAATTTCCTCTGTTTTCAGTTGCACATAATGGCTTCTTATTATAGTGTCGACGTAATTTATGCATCTAGGTTGTGGGTGTATCATCTGGTGAACCCAGGAGAGCTGTATTAGGAAATTGCCATTTGAATAACTGCAAATGCAATAAAACCCCAGTTCGGCTTTGGAGGGGAGGCCTATGTGACTATCTGCAGTGGATTTAAGTGTGCGTGTAGTTGTGGGGGGAAGCTTCTCCTTATCGTGCTCTCGCTTAGGAAGTCGGCCACTTTCCGACCAAAAGAGAGGGTCAGGACAGGCAGAAGAGCCAGATGGGCAGATTAGAAGCTTGGGGACTCTGGCAGGGAAGCCACCGACTGTGAGTCTCAGGCAAGCGGTCTAAGGCCAGCCTTCATCTCATCGGCAGCCTCCTTGCGTGTCTCGCCGCTCCCATGCTGTTCAGCCGTTAGCAGCACACTGTGAATACCCACCGGTGCACTGTAACGTCCCCCGGCGGATGCTACCCAGGGGGTCCTCTTGAATATACATTGTGACGCTAGCTGAGAGCGGCCTGATGTTTGAAGGCTGGAGATGCGTTTCGCTTTTCCATTTGGCTTGTGCATCTCAGCCATCTCAGTGCCTTCAAATGAACAAGCCAACCAGGTACAAACTCACTCTGAACTACACGTCCCACTGGCGCGTTTTTTTTTTTCTTTTTTTTTTTTGAGGCAAAAGCTCGCTTTGAGGTTTCAGCGTGCTTTTGGGGTTTCTCGAGGGTGCAACGAAACCTGTTTTGTAGCGGGTTTGCGTGAGAGCAGGTCATGCAAAGACCATCCTTAGCCTGTAGGTGACCTGGTGCCGTTTCTTTTTTTCATCGTGGGAAATCAGGATTCACTCGTCCCCGTGGATTTTTCCACTCAAAGTGCTACAGTATTGTTGTTCTGCTTGTCCTTCTCTGTAAGAAATCACGCTTCAACAAGGTCAAGGAAGGAATCTGTGGGTCTGTACTCCTCCTTTAATATATATGGTGTGAGGAGAAGCTGTTGGGACCTTTGGTTTGAATTTATATCCCAGTCTCTGAGCATTTGTTCTCCACACAATTGCAACTGAACAATTTCAATGAGGCTCGAGCACATTAAATACAGTGCTTTAATTGCATGTCTGGCCAGATGTGGCATGATGGAATTCCAGCGCTTCAACGGGAAACAGTCTTGCGGATGCCTTGAAGATCCATGTCTCTGTGCCTTTTTAAAATAATTCTCCAACTCAACTTATAAGATATTAAGGCCTTGTGGGACAATTTTAATAAGTGAAGAGATGTAAAATGTTTTTTTTTTTTTTTACAGTTTGTATTTGCAGTAAAGGGGTTTAAGGGGAATATCATAAAGCCCAGGAAGCTGGGAATATGTGGCATGGATTAATAATAAACGCTGCACATTGTAAATGAATATGCACTCTGCAAACTGACCCAGGATCAGAAGCTAGGGTGATGTACCTTGCCTATGCTTATCAGGCATTGCTAAAGGGATACCCACTTGCACCTGTTCCAGTTGCAGAAATGACTTAACACTTGTTCACCCGTAATTGGTGAATCTATATTAGATGCTTCAGAGATAATGAGTCTTCCTAATGGCTACTTCTTTAGCATTTATTACCATTATTTGCATACATCAGGCACTAGGTATTTACGGTCCTGAATCTGCCCCCCCTTCTCTTGCACTGCTCTGTGTTTTTGCGTGTTTTAACAATAATGATGATGATGATACTCACCTACCACATCTCGCTGCCCATGAGACACACATGCAGGTGAGAGGGAGCTTGGGAGTCACAGCACAGGGTCGGCCTCCTACTGCACCCATGGAGCTGGGGATTAAGCTGTCAAGGATCCATGGACATGTGACTGTTTTGCCAAGGCTGGGCTTGAAGCAGTGACCTGCGTGATCACAGGTGCAGAGGTTTAGCTTGTGGAGCCCCTCACCACCCCCAGACTCTCTTGGTCACTTCCTGTATGGGGACAGCACCGTGATCCTGGACACCATTATCTTGTGCCATTGTATACTTGTATATGGGTAGTATGTCAGTAGGTCTCTTGACTTTCAGGACTGGACTGGAATTAAAAATGGGCTCATACAGTCCCACCACACTCAGAGTACAGTAACATTTTCCAGTTGTTCCTGCCCACAGTCCAGCCCTGTTGACTTGTCATGATGCTTGACGGGCAGCTTGCATCGATTGACAGTGGCTTTCCTTGCAGCGGGACGCGAAGCGCTAATTCTCGCTGTTTTAAAAACACCACGCTGGTGTTAGCGGGTGGGTGGGGAAAGCCGGGGTGTCAGAGGCTTGTGGCTCCTGCCACGTGGGTGAGGAGAGACAGATCAATAGCCTTTTGCGTGGGCCCACCTGTGCGACCCTGCGGACTGCTTCCTAATCGCCCGTTTTGTTGTGGGATTTGCGACCTATTGATCGGATCCCTTTCAGCTTCTGCCAGCACAAAGCTGCGTGCTTATTTGCATGCTTTTATTATAGACACGGGCTCCGCTGCTATCCCTCAAACTCATGGTAATGCACTAGCTGAAAGGAGAGCCATTTTGCTAAACTGAACAGCCAGACAAGATGTGTACCGCTGGATTTTTACAGTTGCTGTAAAGTTGCCAAAAACAGGAAAACTCTTTGCACTAATTCTTTTTTGCATGTTCCCCATTTGTGGCCTTTGTCTGCAGACCAGGGTCCTAAACACTCTGCAGTCATCCAAGCGCCATTGTAAATAGTACTGCTTTAATGTATTTCCTTATTAGGCTTATCTTATGCTAACAGTGGGCCTTTAGCCTTGTGAAGCTGCTCTGCAGTTAGGGGCAGTTAGCTTGCAAAGCTGGCATGCCCAGACAGAAGCAGGGGTGCGCTAACTTCTCTGGTGGGCCCAGGCTGGTATGGTTAGAGGGCCCATAAGTGGTCCATTCAAGCTATTTTTGGATGCAAAAGAGAAAGGAGAGGGAATTAAAAATGATGGAACATCAATAATATGCTAATCAAAGCACAAGCTGCCAGCAGTAACACTTACCGATCAGGGTGAGGGCGGGAGTGCTGTTGGTAAAATTTGCTGATGGCAGGAAGGGGGGGAATCGCACTGGCAGAACGATCGGCCAACTTTAAGATACGTTATATTATAATAAATAATAATATTTAAACCAAAATTGTCATAGAAATGGCTTGGGGTGGATATTTGATCAATGTGTTATAATTAAAAAAAAAACAAACAAAAAAACAAAGTGGAGATAAACAGGGGGCCCTTAGAGTGTGGGGCCCAAGGTTGTTTGCTCCCCCCCCCACCACTGGACAGAAGGCTTGTTTTAATTGGGAGGCATCAGTATGACATGGTGTGGAAATGCCCCCTTTGTGTTTAGGAATTACAGTGTATCGGCAGGTTGAGAAGATTACATGCTGACCAGGGCTACAGTGCACAGAGCTGCCTAATGGAACATGTGGGTTTGCCAGCTGAATCCAGGCTGATTTTTCATCTCTCTCACTCATCATTATCCACCTGACGGTCCACAATGGTACTGGATTATACATGCATTTGCATATTGCCTGGTCCGTGTCGCGAGTGTCCACAGCAACATCAAATAGAGTTATTGTCCTTTAAATCTGTGTTCGACGTGATTTCGCTATTTATTGCTCCGCAGAGCCTGGTAGTCAGGTGCTTATTGCAACCATCTGCTTCCACTCCACTGCAAGTTTCCTCCAGAGAACTCCTGTCGTATCTCCACACCTTACAAAAGGGCCAGGAGGCTGGCTCTGGACAGTGCGCCTCTAGGGATTAATCAGAACGGGGGCAGGTTGGACATCTCAAGTACATGATACCTGGGTCACCGATAAGACGAAAAAAAGTGCAACGACTTCTCGCCCAGCTGATCTGGAATCAGCAAAGGTTGCCTGAGTTTATTTTTTTGCCTTTTTTAAAGCGCATCAGTGCCCGATACAGGAAGCCATGGAGGTGGTCTCTAAGACGGATGGCGTTCATTGTCCCGCTTGTCCATAGCCGCCGGAGAGCCGCACATGAAAGGAATGACGGTGGAGTGCATGAGGCTGCGGTGAGACCTCCAGCAGGAACATGATAGAACGCGAGACGCAGACGCACATGTGATAAGGCTGCGGTGAGACCTCCAGCAGGAACATGACAGAACGCGAGACGCAGACGCACATGTGATAAGGCTGCGGTGAGACCTCCAGCAGGAACATGACAGAACGCGAGACGCAGACGCACATGTGATAAGGCTGCGGTGAGACCTCCAGC
>JAODKF010000049.1:17121622-17172940 GCA_026779585.1 Mormyrus proboscirostris | reverse complement strand
GGGTCCTACAGACCTTCCTTTGGCAGAGGACGAGTGGGGGGGGGGGGGGGGGGGGGGGGGCACTCTGTACACGTGAGTCTGTCTCACCCTCGACAGCGCAGGGCCGCAGATTCTGAGTATAATTTGCACAAATGCATTTGAGAAGCTACTGGAAAAAACACAACTAAAAACAAAATTTTACTTTTTTTGGAGCTGATGTTTGCTGATATCTACTCATGGCTGAGGCTGGATTTTCATGGATTGAGGCTGCTCACCAGATGTTAGTGTAGGTGCTAATTACACAGAATAAAAAAATCTTTTAACTGTTGAACTGAGCAGGATTTAGAAAGGAAATATGTATATATAAATAAATTTGATAGTGCTGAAGTGTTTTTCTTGTTGACTTGTGCTCAGTTTGGCATCTGATGAATACATAATGGTGTAAAACATCATAGATTCACAAGGCATGAATTTTTACCTCGGAGACATGAGGGCAGAGACAGCAAACATCCTTTCCGTTCTGGTCCTCCGGCTTCCACCCTGGGCTGCTGTTTTGCTCTGCTGGGCCTGAATAAACACATTTAAGCACAATAACCCAGGACTAAAAGAAGACAGGGGCCTGGAGCGGAGCGCTGGCCCCTGGAAGAGTCAGTCCGTCAGAGCGAACGCATACCATGGACGGAGACCAAGCCTCTCTGGTTGATTAGGGGACAGAGCAAAGCTAAGCTGTTTGCGGCTCTGGGCTGCTCTCCATGGTACCGAAAGGCGTGACTGGCTGCAATCCACAGCGCTGGCTTAAGTGTAGCAGACAGCTGGTACTGGAGCCGCAGCTATTCTAAAGTTCTTATGTATTTAGTTTACTTTTACTTAGCAGATGCTTTTGTCCAAATCAACAGGATCAGAGAGCAGGGTGTGGCAGATCCTGGAAAAATTGGGACCAAGGGCCTTACTCTTTATGGGACTTGAACCAGTGACCTTCCAATAACAGGGTCCTAACCCGCAGAGCCACACACCACAGTGCATAAAATGAGTAGGGATATGTAATTCCCACACAGGCAGACTACCGTTAGGGTACGGGGTCCCTATCCATGTATCATATTACTGTGAGATGTTCAAGGCCTGAAGGAAAGCAGCTGATCGAGGCCCCAGCTGGTCTTAGAGCGAGAAGCTCCGTAATTGCGTTGGCTGTGGTCGTTCTTCCCAGAAGCAGACGGAGAGTAATCCCTCTGTCTTTGCTCTCCCGAAGATGCTCTAGTTGTTTAACAAGCTCCATCCCAGGGGAGAAATCCCAAAACAAAACATCCCAACATGATGACTCTAACCCCTACATTATTACTTTTTTTGATTGCAGTCACAGAATTTTATAAAATTGAACTTCCCCTATTGGGGACCAAAAAAATGGTCCCCGCAACATCAGCATAACAGGTTTTTGTCACACTTTTGTCACAAGACTGAAAACGTGATCAACTACAGCTAAATATTTACCTTGTCCTGTCACTTGTAATATTAAAAATGCCTCTTTTTGTTACCAGGAGACTCAGCCCCTCTCTCTCTCACCTCTCCACCCCTTGCTCTGTGTTATTGTGCCATGACAATAGGCCTTTGCAGGCGCCCGTCCTGCCCGCGGAACGCTGCCTCACCAACAATGTCTGTAATTGGTTCGGTTAGCGGAGGTGGCTCATAGCGAAAGGCCTTGAGGGACAGATCTCTGCTCGCAGGACCGCCCACGCTGGGCTGGGGGCCCGTCGCATCTGCCGCCGTTCCTGGCTGAATCGAAGGGAGAAAAAAACGTATTTGCACCAGATAAGAAAAAAAAAAAAAAAGAGAGATTTTTCCCGAAAGGTCATGCTAATCTGTCTTTCGGTTGCCCTTGGCATTGCTGCTGTCAGTGAAATTGTCTGCTATTACCGGTAATATTATGGAGCCGAGGCCGGCCGCCAGCCCTGACATCGCGTCTGGACGCCGTCACTCCTAGAATCTATATGAGACTTACAGGAAGTCCTCCATGAGTGTTTCCATATGAGCTGATTTCCTTTCAGAGCCCCGCATGTTTTGCTCCCTACTGTTTTAAGCCAATTAATAAAGACCAGAATCATAATGTCTCTGTAATATCCCCCTCGCTCACTGCAGATGGGAGAATGAGCAGCCATACAGGTGTGACAGAAGTGTGTGTGTGTGTGTGTGTGTGTGCGGCTCTTTACAGACCTGTAGGTGTGACGATAGATGTTAGCACTCAGGCTGATCGGAGAGGCACACTACGTCTGTTTACGATAAAACAAGTGTCACATCCCCAGCACTATGGGACAGGGAAGGTGAACCGCTAGAGGGAACCGGAGGTGCTGCGTCTCTGCACATGGGGGCGACTTTTGCCCAGATATTTGAAGGTCGACTCCACAGGAGGCCGAACTTTCCGAGTGCTGCCACGATCAGCGGTCAGGCGTTCGACGACCCTGTTTTAATGGCCGCCAGAGTGAATCAGTGGGAGAGGACGGGCGTTGTCGGCACATCATGGAGAGCCCGTGTCGATACGAGGTGACCCCCCCCCGTGAGTGCGACCTCCGCGTTACTTGCACGTCACACGGCACGGCGCGGGCAGCGATGCATGTGGACAGATTAATCAGGGCGCCGTGTCACCTGTGGGAGCTCCGACCCGGCGCGGTCGTGATTCGTCTGCCTAGGTTTGATTCTGTGTTCTCTGCAGATTCTCATCATGGGAAACTATTGGGAAACAAGTGGATAACTTGTTCTTTGCAGATGTGTAGATGGATGGGGTGAATGCTCAGCATTTCATGCTGTCTCAATGGGCAAAAACGAGCATGAACCATCACATTTCGTTCTACCACTCGCTTTGGGGGTGGGGGGGAACTGATGTCATGATATTGATAATACAGTACATTGTAGTGAAATATGTGCCCTAACATTAACACATCATGGGTTGCCTAATAACCAGGCATCCGCATTCAGAGATCATAAATTCATAGATCAGGATTAGAAGATCATAAATCCAGAGGAACATAAATCCTAAACTAAAAGCCTTGTAGTGACATTTCGAATGGAAGAGATCATTGCGAATGCAGTGGGAGGTTTCTGTAATTGGAAAAGCACTTGTACTGGTAGCGTAACACACTCCCACTGCTGATGGCTGCAGGCAGAACCGGCTCTCTGTAACACGTCGCCACCAGTGGCTATTAGCCGCAGGCGTGTGGCACGTGTGTGCAGCTGCCCCAGAACGCAGCCAATGCACCAGCCGGCACCAGGCTCAAATAGCGACATCAACTTCAGACACCGCAAAGGGAAATTGGGCCGTTTGTCATTCAGGCGCGGTGGTGAGACGGTCACGGGGCAGAGAGGGGAATCCTGGAGTGCATGCTGGGTAACGGGGCTGTTGGTCGCTGAGACGATGGAGCAGGGTTACCAACCTCTGTGATGTTTTGTGGACGTCAGTGTGAACAGCATTACTACGCGCAGTGTATGTATTAGTGTGTTATAAATACGTATGATGTTGTTACTTGTTCTTACTTGTTTCCATACATCTCTCATTCAACTGACTCTTATCTGCGGAAAAAAACCCAAAATAAACAGCAGCTGAGTCCCCGAAAGCAAGTAACGCATGACTCAAGCAGGAACTGATGTTTCATGGCGGTGCTGGGTATGAGGGCTTGATATGCCAACACCTGATTGGTCTCTGCTTCCTGTCCGATCTGTGAGTCAGGAAGCAAAAGGGCAAAGTTCACCACAGGCTTTGGGAGCCGAGTAGCACCTGGGTGGTGGGAGGGAGGGCGCTGACAATGAGCCAGTTTGCACTGCATTGTCCCCCTTTATAAGCTGGGGCCCCAAGCCTCCCTGAATCTCAAAAGTGGCAGTTTGGGTGGATGAATCATGAGTCCCAGAGGCATGTAGAAGCTCACACACATTCACGAGTAACTGGTAATTGGTCTTTTAAATGTGTGGGCTGTTTAAAGAGACATTGGGGAGAATGGCGGCGCACAGAGTGGAGTATTTAATATGCGCTCCTCATCGGCCTATCGGAAAGCCGCACACAAACAGAATTGCTTTGAGAAATGCTACCTTTTGTCAGATTGGCCTCCAGAATCTGATTTTCTGCAACGATTCAGCGAGAAGCTGGGTGTTACTATGGTCCAGGATGATGCATTCCGTGTGTAATCTGATACTTTTGGGCAGGTGTTCCATCTCTGCATGCGACAGATTTAAACGGAAGAGTAATAAGCATCGCCCCCGTCTGTCTGGCAGGGTCACTTACCGCCGTCCCATCTGCTTCTCCTTAGTTTCATTTGATTGAATCAGATTTGACCATAAGTGCAGATTTTAATGTATTTTAATTTAGTGTGTCTTTCATTATACATATCTATGATGGGAAATGTGTTGTTTAAATGATGTATGTTGATATTTTTCCGGTGAGAGGCATGTGGGGCAAGTGCCGAGACACACACACACACACACATGTTTGACATACACACTTAACCCTACCCAGCACTAACCTTAACCATAAATAACCAATTAAAATACAACACTTTTTTAGTTTTTTAAGTGCAGATGCAGATTTATATTAAATTGAATTTCCCTTGTGGGGACCAAAAAGAAATATCCCCACACGTCAAAATAACAGGTTTTTATCACATTGTGGTGACATTTGGTCTCCACAATATAATATATACCTACCCCCCCACATAGACACACACATTAAGCTCAGTTAAAGGACACATGGAGCTCAGACTGAATGTTGATTCCCGTCTCTGGAGCTGGGAGGAAGTGATGCTTCCCAACTCCTTAAATAAAAAAAATACACAAATTGGATATTAATTTCCTCAAAGGCATCTCAGCCAGTTGTATATTACAAGCAATGGGTTAATATCCCATCAGGGGTGCCCCCAGCCTCGTGCCTTGTGCTGAACGGAATGTGCTCCAGGCCCTGACCAAGAACAGTGGTTGAGAGATGAAAAAAAATGAGAAAAAAAATTAGATTTCAAGGGCTGCATGTACCTGATGCTAATTTGGGAGGACAGAGTCAAGTATGACATATAAACAGCAAGAAAGCCAACAGTACATTTCAAATACATTTTGATTCGAGTTCACACAACAACTCAACCTTATTCTGAATCAGTGTTACTGAAAATGAATGCATGATTGGATGATGAATGAAACTTAATTTAAAAATAATTAAAAACTAAAATATAATTCTACTCAGCTTTTTTGAAAGCAAAAACTAAACTGATTAATATTTAAAATGTTTTAATAAAATATTTTACCCAGGAAACGCCAACAATGAGTTTCATGTGCTCCTACCCCCAGGCGTGGACCTGGTCGTATCCATTGTCAGACCACTTATTGGTTCCTCTCCAGACCACCCATTTTCCCAAAATATTTTATATAACTTTTGAATCAGTTTAATTTAATATTTTTTGTTGATGTTGATCAGTTTACAAATCTCTAAATAGTCTGCAGTTCACAGAGTGCCCAGTGAAGATGGACAGTGTTACAGCGATGGGAAATAGTTTGCCATTACTTACTATTGTGTGATCTGGGGGATGATGCCTGTTTAACCTGCTCTCTGGTATTATTAATAGTCATTATTAATGGTCATGTTTATCCAAAGATTCCTTTCTCGAGTCTCTATAAGGTTCTGGAATTTGTGGCTCAATGAAAGAGCTATATTTTCATTCATGTGGTCTTTAGGTTTTCAGGGCTAACAGTTAGAGGCGGCAAAACTTGTGGGGAGGACGAGGTCGCATGGGAAACGAATGGGTTTCCTGGAGGGCTGGTTTTTGGGAAGCTGAGAAAGCATTGGAGATGATAATCAACTTTGCCCTTTAGTTCATTAAACTGTCTGGCGACGGTTGCTATGTAGCCTAATTGAATGTGGTTGTGGGAAAGGACACTGATTTCTAATGGGTGGAAAAAGGTACCATCTCAGTCTTACCTCCTGACCTATGCAATGGAGGATGTTTGTTGCACATTCCTCTATGGGACCATGACATTGCCCATTCTGCTTGTGTGGTGATGTGGCCTGTTGTCATAGTTACTCATTAGCCAAAATGCATCTCCAAACTCCACCACTCCCTGCTGCTGGTGCTGCTTGAGCAGGTGCGCCCCTCTCCTGATCCCTTTTCATCTCAGACCCCCCAGGCTGGTTCTCCTGGTGTCGCCCTGCTTTCCAGCTCCTCAAATCCCCACACTGTATCCTAATAAATATCGAAAGGAAGGGCTGCTGGGAAAAGATATGAACGTCTCCTTTATTTCTGGCTGGCATTTCAGCCGCTTACGTATGTAGCGTGAGACTCCTGCATGGCTCGGGATTCCCACGATGAATACATCATCTGCAGGTGGCGGGTGACCCACGGCACACGGCAACCAAAATGGCCGCCGTCGGCCTCAGCAACCAAACTGCAGAACCCTGGAAGGCAGTATAGTCAGAACTATGCAGGGCTGCACAGAAGCCCAGTCAAATTTAGACAATAAATAATTAACATTTGTTTTCAGTTGAATGGATGCCATTGGTATTCTGGGTGAACTGTTGAAACTCATGTCTCTAATAAGCTAGACCTGTCTCTCTCCTATCTACTACTTTACACTATAAAAGGCATAGAGATGCCTAAAGTTGAAGAAGGATGTTTCAGGAAAGGCTTCGACTGTCAGCTTCTGCACCCAGTGAAGTACATAATAGAGATTCAAATGGATTTAACAGTATGCAGGAAGCAGCTGTGTGGCTGTCAGCACTGGCATCACTGTATTCCCCAGTGTTCCCAGATGTTTGGGGCAGGTGAGATGGGAATGCAGCCTGAAGGAGGGAAACACACAGAAGCTGAGTGTGTGGCTTATCTGCGCTCTCCAGAAGACTGGCAGGTCTGCATCGCTCCTCTGCGGGGCTTAAGGCATGTCGGTGCATGGTGATCGAATTGAGTTTACGCTGTTCTGAGTTATTTCACCCTACAGTCCTGAGCTAAACAGTTACAATATGGATGGATGGATGGATACATGAGTTATTTGATGCCATTATAATATTATAACTTCATTATGATTTACTGATCTGAAACACCCTCATACCCTGTTTCTTGGCAATCAGTCCCATCTAATATCATTCTATTCTGTTGCTTTTAAATATATAAGTAACATTGATTTAGTGCTGAAGCTGTTGGTGAGGGATCAGCATGGCTGTCTGGAGGCCAGTGTTGTCTTTAGCTCTGCTGATGTTTTCCTGAGAGAAGTGTTTATGTACAAGGTCAAGATGCTCTGCCCCGATCGCCCCCTAGTGGACAGGTAGGGAACGGTGTAAAGTACTGGTATATGTCCCATCATATTAAATTGAACGTATTGTAAGCCAGAGGCAAAGTTTACAAATCATTTACGCAAAACACTCTTTTACACACACACACACACACACACACACACACACACACACACACGCACGCACACACACACACACACACACACAATTATTCAAAATCAGATGAGTAAATACTCTATTTAATTCTATGCTTCTAGCAAGAAAAAAACAGCCCCTTAGAGATGGGAGAGTTGTGATTACTCTCTAATCATAAATACCACCAGAAACCTTTGCCGTTTTCCTTTTTTTTATTTGACCACCAGCATAAAACTAATAGCTTACTGTGAAAATCAAAGATACAGCTTTCGTTACAAGGAAGTATGTGCTTCGTAATCTGCATCATAATTAAATCAATAAAATTACAGTGCATTCTGGGTGCACAGTGGCTCAGTGTGCAGCTCTGTTGATTCGCACCTCCAGCAATGGCTTTTCAAATGTGCATGTACCATTTTCCTGCTCTGCCCACATCTCTGTTCATTTCCTCTGGGTACTGCGATTTCCTCCTGCAGTTAGCTGAATTGGTGTTTCTCAGTCTCCTACAGTTTGTGCCCTTCAATGGACTGCTGAACTGCGAGGACCCCTGCAGTGTGCCTTCTGCACTGCTTGAGATTGGCTCTGCCACCCCCCCCTCCCCCCCCCCACCGACTCCGCCATGCCATTCTGTGGTTGTATTTCATGCTTAAACGATTCTGCATCAGTCTGTATGTTTTAGATATAAATGTAGACACCAATTTCTAGGAAACAAATCTAAATGAGGCACAAATACTTATAAAGTGATTAAGCACTTAAAATTGAGCTCGACTGTTCTACAACGGTAACAATCACATCAACTGTCCTTGTCCAACCAAATGCTGCAGCAGTGAATCAGGATTGCCGTCGCAGCTAGACTTCAGTTGGGTGATGAGTTATGAGGTGGTGTCAGACCTGTTCAGGATCAGAGCCATGTGAGACAGGATGGAAGAATGGAATATGGGATAAAGGCAAACGGGGAAACAAGACAGGTGCTTGGCCTGCAGATGGGATTTCAAGGTCTGGGTGTGTCGCCTGTATGTGGCACTGAGGCTTATATATTGGCAGAAAATAGTTAATGGTAAATAGTTAAGTGGATGAAGTAACCTGTCAGGTGACTTTTCCCCATCGTGGGACAGCCCCCTGTGTTATAAGCAGAGGTTGACATTTCAGGTTCAAAATTTCCAAATCCAGACCAATATTTTGTTTCAATCAACCAGTTGAGTACCCTGTAAATGTAACTCTTTATACTCAACAAAATCTTGGTCTTGTAAGAACCTGACCTTCCCACCTCTGGTTATAGGAGAGACTTTTGCAGACCCCTGCTGTGTTTCTTTACAGGAGAAATCTGCGCATTCAGGGTTCTTGGGCAGGACATCCCATTTGAGGCAGTGGTGCTGAACCGGACATCCGGCGAGGGTGTGCTGCGAGCCCAAGGCCCTGTGGACTGTGAGACGAGGAGAGAGTACAGCTTTTCCATCCAGGCTTATGATTGTGGCACTGGGGACAGTGCAGCCAGCCGGAAAAAGTCCCACAAGTGAGTGAGCCTACTGCAGAGGGTGGGGGGGAACCCACAGTGTGCATTTCTCACAATATGCTTGCAATTAAATGACTTAGCAAATATTGTCTGCTGGACTATTATATAGTATGATCCTCAGGAGTGTTTAATGCTGGCATTGTGTGTGAAAGGGATGAAGGAGAGATGGTGCGAGTGATTGAATCAGTGGCAGTGTATTGAGAGACATGACCCCCATCACCTCCCGCTGTCCACCCCCAGGGCCACAGTGCACGTCCAAGTGGACGACGTAAACGAATTCCCACCCGTGTTCGGTGAGCCGGTGTACCATGCGGCAGTGACCGAGGGGAAGATCTACGATAGCATCTTGCAGGTGGAAGCCACAGACCGCGACTGCTCGCCGCAGTACAGCCAGATCTGCAACTATGACATCGTCACCCCGGGAACGCCCTTCGCCATCGACCGCAACGGTGAGTTTTATGTTCTCCTACCCCCAGTCGTGGACGTGGTCGTATCCATTGTCAGACCACTTATCGGTTCCTCTCCAGACCACGCATTTTCCCAAAAGCCAACACTGTCAAAACATCCAAAAATGTCTTTGACCAATCAAGAAATCATCATCTAAAATCCAAGACTTTAATTTCTACAGAAATGAGATTTGTATGAAGCATATATCTACATCAGTCGACCTGCAAACTGAGCTTTAACTGTCAAAAACAAGAAATAGTATGAGTCTATCAGGGTTTAATAGTCTTAGTAGCTTTTTAATACCATAAATATTCAATGTCCAACTAAGATTGTAGGAAATGGCTGCCTCACTCTTATGTACACATTGGCTGAATGATCAATCAAACGCAGGTTAACTTGTCATTGGAGGCCTTGTCATCTCTGATTGCTGCTCGGGGCAAGATAATTACCAATCCGAAACATGCTTCTTTACCACACAGAAAATACAGGCCAACCATCAACCATTATGGACTCTTGATGGACCATCCATGCCTCATGTAGCAGCTGTAAAATAATATGAGATCCATTTTATATCCAGGCCAATTTTCATCCAATTTGGTCATTTCTATAATTTGGCAATTGGCTCACTACCCCTTATTCACATTCAAGGGACACTTTGACTGTGCGGCTGGCGTCTTCCCAATCAGAGCCAAAGCGACTTACAAATGAGCTTCTCAAGGGCGCCTTCTTCTGAAGGGCTGTCCTGTGTGGTTATCCATGGAATGGTGATTAGGATGCTAAATGCAACAGGCTTTTGGCTGAAGTGGCTTTACAAGGAAAGATGTGAAGGCAATTACATAGTTCAGTAAGTGGGACAGAGAGCTACTGGCAGGTTTGGAGGTGAGCTTAAGAGTCAAGCCAATAGCATGGAGAATGATTTATTCACAACACTCTTCAAAACTGAAGTAATGAAGTGATAAAATCACCACAGTGATCAGGTACTCAGGCTGACAGAGTACCTGCTGCTACTCCTACTTAAGATACTATAAGAAGATAATGTCATTGAATCGCTGAGAACAGTAAACAACAAAAGTATGGCATTCCCTGATTCCTACCTGTGGCAATTAAGAATTTAAATTTCCCCACTAAAGTAAATTGTGAGAATAGACCTTCAACCAGTATGGTATGGAATGGTAACACTTTCCATGAATGCCATGTCTATAAGAATCTATAAACTCATTCATAACACATTATAATGCATTTGTTAAAACATTATAACATGGCTATATTTAGAAAACGGCATACTGTAACACATTATGACCATGTTTATTATGCAAAATCTCATCTATACTGCACTAATGACACCTTTATAATGCAGTACAAAGCATCTTTAATCCAATAACACTTTACTTGAAGGGACACAAATACATTGTAACCTTCACTCAACTCAAACGCCTCTTAACTCGGGCATGGAACAGGTCTGTTGAATTTTTTTCTACTTGTGCCTCGACTGAAATCATCAAACTTGACCATTCCTGCTACAACTTCTATGGATCGAAACACGCTCATTGTAACACTGTGGCGACGGCCGGACCGAGGCATCGTGGGAGCGCAGAGAGTCGGACACTTAATTACCAGGGAAAACACGCTGTTTATTGACAGTCCTGAAAAGAATGACATCAGGCGCCCAACGAGCACAGAAACATTTACACATATGAAACACTGGGCTGTCAGACGCTGAACTCAAAGATACACACATGGTGGGAGATTTACGGAAGCTAATTACATACGAGGATTGGACAGGGCACACACATGACAGATGCAAACACACGCGGGACGATAAGGAATATAACCAGTAACAATAACAACAACATTAAAAGGGCTATTTACAACTTGCACACAGGGCATGCTGGGACATGCGCCCCGCCGGTGCTACAATACAATTTTAAAATTCCATTTCAGTCCATTCTAATTTTATTTATAGAGCACATTTAAACACCAAGTTGCTGCCAAAGTACTGTAAATCAAAAATCTAAACACATACACAATACAAAAAACACACAAACAACAGCCATAAAAGATGCACAGCTCACCTTGAAGTAAAAGATAATGAAAACAAATATGTTTTAATGCGAGATTAAAAAATAGAAAGAGATGGAGCCAGCCGGACATCTAATGCCAACTTGTTCCAAAGTTTGTTGGAACAAGCATGTTTGAAAAAGCTCTGTCTCCTCTGAGCTTCAGCCGAGATTTGGGAACCACCAAGGTCAGGTGATCAGCAGACCTTAGGGGCCGGGAGGGAACATAGCACTGTCAGAGGGGTATGGTGGAGCGAGGCCATTCAGACATTTATTCAGACACATCTTCACTAAATAGTATCTGGGCCAAAAGTGTGCAAATGCTAAACACAGGAAATTATTGCAAGACTTATTTTATTCAGTCAGACTTAAATCATGCACAATAATAGCCTGTAGAGTTATGTGTGATTTGTGTGCAAAACTACAGTTTTGTGCACAAGCTGTGTGCATGAAAGAGAGAATTGCCTTTATTGCCTTCATTTTAAAATAATGCTATGAGTAGATCTGGTTTCCAACTATGGTATTTTAACTTGCCATAAAGTTACAGTTTGCAGGTGTTACAGCTTACAGTTATTATTATCGTGTAATATTAGTAAAACTTTGCTTTGCTGAAATGGATGATTTATCATTGATAGGTAACCAGAGAAATAACACTAGTGAAGTTAACATTCCTCTCTCTCTCTCTCTCTCTCTCTCTCTCTCTGTTTCTTTGACATCCACTTTGACTTCAAGGTGGGAATTGTGACACTGTGGCTATCTCTCCCAAGATGAATCCCTGAGTAGTGAAAGAACATATCAATTTTTTAACATGGTTACTCTCTTCCTTGTAGGCTGCTGCACTTTATTTTAATTTTTGAAATCACACACATATATCCTCTGGTATGTCATGTGCTTTCGCATATCTTAAAAATAATCATAGTGGGCCGCCATGACCAAAAAATGCCAGGGCCATTCTTTGGTCCCAGTCCAGCCCTGTTTTCATGTGTGTGTTACATTTATATTGATTGTTAATGCTTTTTATCATTAGTTAGGTAGGTAGATAAGTTTACTGTAAATAGGCAATCATTTGGGGCTCTGAAAGGGATGAAATTCATTTACATTATTTCCTATGGAGAAATGGTGACTTGGACCTCGATCAAATCGCAACTCAACCAGCCTCCTGGAACAAATTAAGTTCATGTTCTAAGGTACCACTGTAATGTATTAATCTATTACTTAAATATTAATTAACCACAAAATAAGTCTTAGTTAGTGATCTCATGTTCATCAATCATTAATGAATTGTGATGCATGTTTTATCTGAAGCAGTTACTATATTTGTTACTATATCTGTTAATTCTGTAAACCTGAATTACTGAAGGAACTACGAAAGAACTACTGAAGTAGCAAGTAATGAACAACACAAGTTAAATACTGATCCCATGTTTGTTCATCGTAAATGAATCATGGTGTATCTTTTATTTTAAGTAGCATTTATATTTGTTCATGATTGGTTCATGATTTCGGCTTCAGTAGTAACTCACTTATTACTAAGTATGTGCCCTGTCAAGCAAAGTAAGCTAAGACAATAAATGAACAGGCAAAAATGTACAAACCGTATTTCCAGAAAAGCTGGGATTTTTTCTAAAATACAATAAAAAAACAAAAATCAGTTATATGATAATTCACATGAACCTTCATATAACTGACAAACGTGCAAAGAAAAGATTTTCTACAGTTTTGCTGACCAACTTAGTTGCATTTTGTAAATATATGCAAAGTTAGAATTTGATGGCTGCAATACACGCAACATTGCCTGATTCTCCTCTTCTTGATGCACCAACCATTTTCAATAGGAGATAGATCTGGACTGGCAGTAGTATCTGTCTCTCTAAAATCCTAATATATGCCTCAGAGTCAAGGGTACCTTCATATACATGCAACTCTCCCGTGCCGTGGGCACTGATGCACCCTCATACCATCACAGCTGCTGGCTTTCCACTGATAGCAATCTGCATGGTCAGTTTTATCTTTAGCAAGGAGAACTCAATGCCAGTTTCTTTCTGAAAACAAGCTGAAGTATGGAGTCAGTTGAGTACAGCGCATAGTTCTACAGTCTTTTGGTCGATCTGAGATGAGCTTGGGCCCAGAGAACTTGCCGGCATTTTTGCATACAGTTCATATATCCTCCATGCGTTACAGTTTCAAGTTGCACTTCTGGCTGCAGCAACGGACTGTGTTACGTGACAGTGGTTTTCCGAAGTACTCCTGTGCCCAGGTGGCTATATTTGTCACAGAAGCATGACAGCCCTTTAGGCAATGCCGCCTCAGGGCTCGAAAATCACATGCATTCAGCAGTGATTTCTGACCTTGCCCTTTACTCACTGAGATGTCTCTGCATGCTCTGAATATTTTCATGATATTATGTACTGTAGATGTTGCAAGACCTAAGTTCTCTGCAATCTCACAATGAGGAATGTTCCTTTTGAACTGACTAACAGTAGTTTCAAACATTTTGGCACGAGTGGCGTGAGCCGCGACTCATCCTTGCTTGCGAAGAGTCTTTGATAGATGCTACTTTTATACCTATTCATGATACCTCACCTACTACAGATTCACCTGCTTAATGGAGTCCGTTGCTGGAATATTCTGTGCACTTTTAACTCTGTCCCAACTTTTGTTGAGCAGGCATACAAAATACAATTAAGTTGGTCCCTACAACCGTTGAAAATATTTTCTTTGTACTTTTGTCAGTTAAATGACAAAAATAATGAATTAATAAAAATATTAAAAATAAAATGAATAATAAAAATAATGAATAATCACATAGTTAAATAATATTAAATAAATAATATCTAATTTTTTCTGGAAATGGGGTTTGTACTCTAGTAAAGGTACACCTTTGACCTTTCTACTTTACTAAATACTTGCTTGTGAATATACTATTAAAATAAAAGTACTTGACCTTGTGTTCCCTAATGCAACTGTGTAATGTGCAGTACTGTACATATATTTTGTTAAATACAAAAACTCAGGTATGATAGTGTTATATTTCCCAGTCTAAACATTCGAAACATGAAATGCTAGTTTATAATAAGTGCTTCAAAAGTATAATTTCCATTGTGTTAACTGAAATTAGGTTTGCATAATTAAACAGCTACAATGATTAATGCTGGTGAGCACATGCTCTCAGCCACACAGTTCTAGCACTGATATATGTGTGGGTGAGCGACACCTATCGTTCATTTCACTGTGTCGCAAATCACACTTTTATTCATGGCACGTAGGCAAGCAGGAAATTTGCACGAAGGCCCCGATTTTCACTGCAATCAGCGGACACGTGTACTAGGTTGTGCGCATGTGTACACTGGGCAACATTTTACAGTGCTCCAACAGTTAATGGTTTTTATATTTTAGACATTAATACCTTATATTTTGTTACACGCTTAATTGAAAATTTTCAGAAAGGTCCGAAATACAGCAGAACTTTGGAACTCAAACAAGCAACGCGGACATCGAACGGGTCTGTTGAATTTTTTTTCGACTTGCACCTCCACTAAAATATTGGAACTTTCCCGCTCAAACTTGTGTGGGTTGAAATGTGTCTGAGGTACGACTCTGCACCTCAGATGGGTCAGTTGAAACAATCTAACCACAACTTGCCCGAAAACTCAGATTACAACAAAACAAAACAGACCCGCTAAAACTTGTACGTATCCAGTTGCATCTGCCCTTCCAAAGAATAATCCCTCCATTCCTCCTCCTCTCCTCCTGCTACTTACCGTTTGCCATCAGCTCAGGTCAATACAGGCAAAATGCTAATGAATTTTTTTTTATTTCATGTTTATTGCTTTTGTTTATGTGCTTTTTCATGTGTGTATTAGTTTTATATTGATTGTAAATGTTTTTTATCATTAGTTAGGTATGTAGATAGTTTGAACAGGCAATCATTTGGCAGTCTGGAACAGATTAAATTCATTTGCATTGTTTTTTTTATGGGGAAATTCTACTTGGACCTCAAACAAATTGCACTCAGCCATCTGGAACGAATTAAATTCATGTACCAAGGTATCACTTTAAAGGGAAAAATAATGAAATATCAGTAAGTACTTTTATTTGTCGAGTGAATAATTCAAAATATAATAAGAAATAGGTTTCTTCATGTGGTCATTTTATATAAACCATTTATTAATTAAATTTACAGAAAATATGCTATTTCGTGATATGTGTCCTCATTGTATTATGAGATTTTGGTCATATCACAAAACCCTATACCAGTGTGTTATTAAATAAAACTAACCAGCTAATGGCCACAGGATGCAAATTTTAGCACTTTTGTCATGACATCACCATCATGCTGTTCACGATACACCAATCATGCAGCCTGATCACAAGCATCTAAGGATCACCTCCTACCATTTCCAGGTCCATTTTTCAGAACATGTCAAAAAGTGTTTCACGTATTACAAACTGGGTAGCAATCGGTCTCTCTAACTGGGAAATACAGGAAACCCAAAGGTTTCATCTTGCTTTTATAAAACGTTCTAAGAGCTGATAGGATTGGAAACCTCTGACATCTACTCTCTGCTTCAGGTCGCTGGCCTTTAATTTGACAAATAAAGCTCAGAAATCTTGGTATTATCTGTCCCATCACCACCTTTCCCTGCCGTTGTTCAACTATAAAAACAGCATGTGATTGTGAAACATAACGCAATGCTAAGTAGAAGTATAGTAGAATACAAATGTAAGTACACACACACACACACTATATGCCTAAAAGAGTTTTCAAAAAAAAAAAAAACCTGTCAGCTTCAACACTCTCACTGGTAAATATCTGGGTTTAACCCAGTGGCCACATGGGCTGTAGGACACGTACTGCCCCATGTCCCTCGGTGTCTGAGCTTGGACAGATAACCCCAGCATGCTGCACATACTAAACACAGCCCTCAGAGAGAAGCACTGTGTCTGACACACAGGGAGACTTTACTACTGGTCAGAGACTCGGCACAACCTGCAGAGAATGGCAGAATGGCATCGTGGGAGGTTTGTACGAGAACAAAAGGATTGCAGTTTGGCACAGCAGTGCTGAGTGGTGGAGAAGCATCTCCACAATACAGTTATTTAATTTGAAAGAGGAGCTTAGAGATGGGGAGCAACTCAAATGTTCAACTGCATTGGCAGTAGCACCTTTTCCATGCTAAAAAGAGCACAGAAATTTAGGTGTAAAATTCTGAGTGCTAGGATGTTTTTTTTTTATCTAAATAAAAACAGTTTCTGTCTCACTCAAGCCAAGCATAACCCATACAACTAATTAACCAGCTTCTGTCTAGACAAAGACAAATGATTACAGAACCAAGAAAACCAAATTTTGAATTTACACACAAAATGCGACAATTTCCCTCAGAGCAAAACCTCAATTTATGTTCGCTAATTGTCTTTCTACATGCATGAAATTGAACGTTTAAGCGAATTAACGGAAAAGAAGTTTTAATATGTTCGGCTGCTTGCCAACCATGACATGAGGCTAAACTACTGCTATCCTTGAATGACCTTAACAGGTTCTCATTTCTTTCAGGCAACATCAGAAACACAGAGAGGCTGAGCTATGACAAGCAGAGGCGCTACAAAATCATGGTGACTGCTTTTGACTGCGGTCAGCAGAAAGCAAGAGAGAACGCAATTGTGCGCATTGACGTTAAACCTGCTTGCAAACCTGGCTGGCAAGGTAGGTTGTGGCTTCAGGTCCTGTTTGATTCTTATTGTCTGTGTTATGAGTAAATTGAGATACACATGACTTGATTTGCTGACAGGGTAGGACGCTTGGGTCTTTATTTGAGTCTGCCTTGAGATGGGTGGGGATGGGTCTCTGGCCCCTTTGGGTGACAAGGTCTAGGCCTCAGTTGAGAAATGCTGCAGTTTGCAAAGTGGTCTACATGTAATTTGCATATACATTTGCAAAGGATACTGGGTAATAAACAAGTTCTACACATAATATGATAATAAGGCTTGATAGCTACCCTCACTCTCATTCCATACACGTAATCCTCACTGTATTAGCACGAATGGTTTCATTGTTCCGTTCCCACAGCAGGGGAATATTCTGCCGCTAAAATATTGTGGTAGCTCCACGCCCGTCCCCAGTACTCTGCTGTGTCCTGCCACAAGGCATCCCTGTTGTTCTTGCTTTTTTGGGAGCTTTGGCTTTTTGCACCTTTCTCATCCTGCCTCGAGCCATGTGAACTCCCTGGAGCGGACTAATCTTTATTACTTTGCTAATTTTCTCTCTTTTCTGGGCAAGTCAAGACATGCCTGAGGGTATAAACAGCCCACTTCCCAAAGTGAAGGGCTGTGTATCTGTCTTGATGTTGGATGCAGAAGTATTCTTAGTAATTATAAAGATTATAGGATTATAAAATAGAAAAAACAAGTAAATTGTGTTCATTGTCAGAAAAAAGTACCAATTTGTACCTTTGAGGGTACAATTACTTGTCACTGGGGCTGTTCCCTCAAGGGTCTGTCAATTATACCGTAGCTGTAGGTAAATGTGCTTTTTTAAATATAGAAATGGACGCTGAGGAGCTTTTTTTGCACCACTAGTGGTGCATTAATGTTGTACTTTGGGGAACAAAACTGTACCAGTGCTGCGCCCTTTTTTCTGACAGTGTATTTCTCCTGACACAGAATTAGGTTAACAGATTTTACCACTTTTTAAATCATGGGATTAAAGCACTGGACAAGATCAAGGAACCCGGTCGTGAGTCATTGGCTACACTTGACTAGCAGTACTTTCCGGGTGTGTTTTCCAAAACCATTGTTGCTAACTATGTTAGCAACTTCCATCGTTCGAACTATGTAAGTACGACGCAGGTGTTTCCCAAAACCATAGTTCAAACTACAGAGGTAACAATACTCCGGACTTACGTAGTACAATGCATTGTTAAATGACGCAGGTGTTTCCCGAAACAATAGTTCGAACGAACGTTCACAAACAGTGTTGTTAAGCTGTGTAGTTCGAACTACGGTAGGTTCACCGTGAGTCTGACCAATCAGCGCTGGAACCACTGTAGTTCGAATTACGGAAGTCCCAATTAACTAATGTGGTTTGAACTACTGTGGTACGACGGTTTTGGGAAACAGTCGATGTTCGGATATTGGTTAGTTTGAACTACCATAGTTATGATGCATCGTTAATGCTAACTTCAGTCGTTGCTCGGAAAATGCACCCTCGGTTAGTAATGGCATGCAGGGCCACATGGCCCGAAAATGTGGCCCAAATGGAAGTTGGGGTTGAGAATGACACTGCAGTGTACTGTATGTAATGGCTTAGCCCACCTTATGATATGGAATAATTTTATCCAGATTTTGTCTATTCAGATCCCCTGAATCCTTTTGTCATTATCAGGTGCCATAATGTCAGTGTTGACTCCTGGCAACGATAGAGGTGACACTCCTCCAGAACATTGGCCTTCAGGCTTCTCAAAGGCATATTCATAACAAATTACGGTCTTGTCTGTGCACTGGGTCTTACCATAATATGCCGAAAATAAGACAGATTCAGGCTGGTTCTTTGTCCCGCAGGTGAAATTTCAGGCTTGATTTGATTGATTTAGCCTATGGTATTCTCAAAGTCTTCACCAACACCAAGGATCAAAGGTGTCAGACCTCTTCCTGTCTAGCTTTCCCATTAATAAGGAGTCACAGAAAATACCATATGCAGAACAATTCTGTCCTTTGTTCTTGAAGTTGCATCAATCCTTCTGTTGATTCATTGCCATGTGCCACCCCATTACATACTTCCTGGGTGCTGGATTCTTTTTTGGTGTGATTATTCCCAGGAGGTGAAAGCTGTCTATAACGCCTATGTTCTCCACAAGCATTAAAGAGAGCTACTGATCCTCTGATTTTAACCTTTGTTCCCTTCACATGTAGCTGTATTCTAATCTGTTTCATTCTGTTCTCTCATTTCCTCAGATATGCTTTATTTTCTTCACAAATGTGGTGTCATCAGCATATCACACTTCATTGATGTTTCTTCCACCAGCCTTGAGGGCACAATCTAATCTGTCTCATTAAACACAATATGGACATAAGGATTGGGACACACCTCTTATTCACTGAATTCCAATGAATGAGATTCTGTGATACACTTTATTTTTCTAAGAATGTTCCAGAGTTGGACATGGTTGAGGGCTTTTCATTCACATATTTACCTCTTTCTGATATTTGACAGTGATAACTGTTGTCTTGAAGTTTTTCTTGAAACCAGCTTTTGCATCTGCATTAAATGTTACTTTCCATCTCCCAGCAGTGATCTTTGCAGTGCAGCTTCAGATTTTCTTTTCTGGAACAACAGTAGCATGTCAAGTATCTTCCGTTCTCACGGATTTGTCTCCCGGCACTGTTGTTTGTTGTAGTGTTTACATTCATCAGGTTCTCCTGGTAAAGCTGAGTATTTCAGGCAAAGTAGGTCTTAGCTTACCTGATGCACACAAGCCTCCTCCTCTCGACAGAGGAACCTCAGCATGCCGAGAGACAAGTAAATAGCTGTGTGCATTTACAGACATGTGAGTAACAGACAGAACACCGTGCCAAGTGGTATAGGTGTAGCTCACCTGCCTTCCTGCTAATGTGTGATGACAACTTTTCAGGCTGAAATTCCTTGTAGCGAAATTGCACCGTACCATAATGAGTGAGTAATTATGTGGAAAAGCACTGCTTTCTTATGAGTTGTAGTCTGTTCCTGCATTTCTTGCTACAACCGTATCCCAAATATATAAATAAAACCAGGTTTTAATATCTCTCTATTTTCTTTCAGTGTACACATAACCTAAGCCTATGCATCCCACCGGTCTGAGTATATCTGTATCTCTACCAGGCTGGAACAAACGAGTGGACTATGAACCAGGAACCGGCAGCAAGCAGCTCTTTCCCAAGATGCACTTGGATACGTGCGATGAGCCCGTGTCCACTGTGCGGGCCACCGTGGAGCTACAGACCAGCCATATTGGGAAGGGCTGCGACCGGGAGACCTACTCGGAGAATTCCCTGCAGAAACTCTGCGGTAGGCTTCGCGTGGGTGCCAGGGCTGCATAGAGGATGACAATTTATAACCACGGTTCTGTGTCCTATGACAGACATCAGTGTAGGAGGTGAGGGCTTCTCTGGTAAGTATAATTCTGTGTATTATTGGAAAATAATAGTTGTTCTGGACTGAAATGTCAACTAAGCAGCTATTATCTGCTATGGAGAGGCTCTCACCCATAAGTTATCCAAAGCCTTTTAGCTTAATAGTCATTATCTGCACATACGGCAGTGAACCCCAGTCCATCACAGGGCAAACACCCACAATCTTCGACTATAGGTAATTTGCAGACACGATTTTGCTCAAAAATGCGTGTTTTTTTGACAGCAGAAGGAAAACCATTCAAAGAGAACATATATAGCCTCCATACAAACAGCCAGGGGAGAGAAACGAACCCACGAACCCGTAGCCATTACAGTCCTTGTGACAAACTGACACTCGCTCTTGCTGAGCAGCACCCATCTCCCAGGTGAATCGTCATAGTCTGCAGTAGCACCTGCAGGAAATGCACAGTAAACAACTATTAAAGCACCTCAAAGAAAGTGTGCAATAATCACAACTGACGTGAACATAATCACCCTTATACCAGTGTGCATTGTTAACTGCTGTCCGAAAGCACAGTGATCGTTAACTCATCTACAGTAAAATAAATCGTCCATTTTCAAACGGGAACACCAAGTTGATGCAGAAATATCATAAAAGGCATCTCGCTGCCTCGAAGAGGAGTGTTTTTAAAGCACTTTATATTAATTCTCATTTTAAAAGATAAAATCCAACCCTAAAAGCTAATAGCTTTCTTTTACCGAGAGTAATGATGTGTGAGCATTCTGTATCACTAGGCAAATATGTCAGCTGTGGAATTTATTGAAATCGTCGGCATAAAATTTTGACGAAAGTGGTAAAGAAGGTAGGGCAAGAGAAGGGTCTAATAAGTGGGGCCTCATCTTCATACGGCTTTCTGGAATTCTCCGGGATTGACGGCTTCGACCTCCCCGTGCCCTTTGATCCCCGGGGGCCGCACTCCTCAAGGCAGATTCAGGAACTCCTTGAAGAAACCCGCGAGTGCGTTTATTGCTCAGAAAAATCAATCGCAGTAATGAAAACAGTTATGTTCTCCAGTAGACGGCATCCAGCTCGGCTCTGGCATGGAGAACGGTGCAGGGCTCCGGCGGCGGGTTGATGGGCCTCATGCCATATTGATTGTTATGAAAGAAAATTCTGCACTGAGGACAAAGGGAATAGCGCGTTGTTTTTGTAATAAAGACTCATAATTTTCAAACACCTTGAAATTGTATAAATAATTGAATTAGCTAAACAGCTTACTGCACAGATAGGTGATTTCATCCAAAATCAAATAAACAGATCTGTTTATTTCTGTCGAAACACCTCTCAGGAAAAATCATTGAGGTCACACTGTCGCAGCTCGTTCCACTGGCAGGCAGAAATCTATAAACTGTGCCCCCATCTTACCATTTGACCTGCTTACGCATTTTCTGTCATATGGTCAGTGAGATTCTGGAGTATGAAGTCTGCAGTAGTAACCATTCTGCATTATGATCAGTGTTAAACGGATCAATAGATGACGGGGAAGTAGCTAAACTGAACACATACTGGATGTGATCTTGAATTCTTTGTTAACATTGGTCTTAATTACTTAAGGAAAGGAATGAATACGTTTTATGAATAAATGGGGTTTCTTTACATCTACCACTAAGGGAGAGCCTTGACTGGCCTTATACATTATATCTTCTCTCTTTAGAAAGGTTTATTATTAGTCATTTTTATGGTAACCATCTCATTTTCTGCAATAAATTATAATTCATCTGGATTATGTCCAGTCGGTGGAAATGTTGAAGGAAGGTGTGTCATTGCCAGGGGCTGCATCAGGCAGCACGGACCTGCTACCGGCTCCCAGTAGCGCCACCAACTGGACGGCCTCCTTGCTCACTGACAGTGGGCGCGACAGCGACCTCATCTTCCGCTTTGAAGGATGGCAGGCAGCCAACATCCCGGACCGGGTCGTGCCCCAGAACCTGACGGACCAGTTCACCATCGCCACCTGGATGAAGCACGGGCCCAGTCCAGGCTTGCGGGCCGAAAAGGAGACTCTGCTCTGCAACTCGGACAAAACTGGTGAGGCTGTGGTTTGGAACTCCGTGTTTGGGTGAGGCTGTGGGAAGTAGCAGGCCAATGAAACAGACTGCAGACAAGTAAGGGACGAACTAATGGCTTTGAGAATATCTGGAGAGGATGGTGAATGAGCTGACAGTATTCAAGGGGGTTTTCTTGAGGGCTGCTGTATGACCTGAATTTTGGGGCTAAACATTTTTACAGCTGTTTTTTCTTTATTATTATATTACCCATGATGCCACAGGACACCCTGCTTATTTAAAGCCTCATAATATTTCTGTTTCTTTGTTTGGTAAGCAGACAGTCAGTGGCCTGTATCGTAGTTTTATTTATTATTATTTTTTCTTACTTGAGCCAATGAGGTGACCACATGGGCTTTTTTGGAGGTTGAACCATTCATAAGTGTTACTTAACCGTCTGTCAGCAGCCAAGGCCTTTCTTTCCCATCGCAGTTGTTCAACAAAATGTTAGACTTATTGACAGGAGGGGCTAATAGAAGATAATCTGCTTAATCCATGTCACTGGACAGGCATATGGAAATGCTGACTCATTGAAAGGAGCACATCTGGATCATTACAATCATTGTGTGGGATAGTGTCTGTTCTTTTCAGTGTGTCACCATGTGTTTTCCACACAGAGATGAACCGGCACCACTACGCCCTCTCTGTGCACAACTGCCGGCTGGTGTTCCTGCTGAGGAGGGATTTCACGCAGGGTGGAACCTTCCGGCCCGCTGAATTCCATTGGAAGCTGGAACAGGTGGGGGGGGGTTGGTTGTTTTCACAGAGAGATATAAACACCTAGTTGCACAAACACTTCCAGTGACATGTATGCAAACTTACACTTACTTTGAAGGACCTCGCTGTGTATGTTGATGCTTCCATGTCCGACTCTTGCCAGTGTGGGGATGCAATAAAAAAGGCTAATAGAATGTTGGGTTATATATCTAGGTGTGTGGAGTTTAAGTCAAGGGAGGTGATTCCTTGGTAATAGATTATTGTGTGCAGGTTTGGTCACCATACCTCAAAAAGGACATTGCTGCCTTGGAAAGGGTGCAACACAAGGCTACATGAATGATTCCTGGTCTTAGAGGAATGTCTAATGAGGAGAGGTTAGATGAGCTGAATCTGTTTAGCCTCGAGCAAAGGAGACTAAGGGGGGACATGATCCAGGTATATAACATTCTAACATTTCTGGATGCTGTTCAGCCAAATGGCTACTATAATATTAGTTTAAATCAGGGGTCACCAATTCCAGTCCTGGAGAGCTACTATCCAGTAGGTTTTCTATCCTACCTGGCTTCTAATGAGCCACATCTGTTTTTCGGTAAATACCAGGAGCAGGTGTGGCTCATCTGAAGCCAGGTAGGATAGAAAACCAACTGGATAGTAGCCCTCCAGGATCGGAGTTGGTGACCCCTGGTTTAAATAATAGAACTTGTGGCCATAAGTGGAAATTAGAGAGAGAACATTTTAAAAAGAATTTGAAAAAGCACTTCTTTTCACAGCGTGTAGAGTACAGAATAGTCTTCCTGTTAGTGTAGCACAAGCTAAAACCATGGGGTCTTTTAAATAAGAGCTAGATAAGATTTTAACAACTCTGAGCTATTAGTTAAGTTCTCCCCAAACAAACTTGATGGTCCAAATGACCTCCTCTCATTTGTTCTTATGTACACATGGATATTTGCACACCCAAAAACACGCACACGCCTGCACATACACGTCCACCATGTTCACCCTCAGGAAGCTGCACTCTCACATCCAAACAGTGTGCGTTAAGACATCAGTATCTCTCATTGGTTCCTGCATTTGCTTGTGTTGATTTTTGCAACTTTCTCCACACTTATGCCAGATGTCCCGTATTGACTGTTTATCACAGGGGACTTATCCAGAAAGGGCTGTTGTGTATGCAGGTTTTCTCTGCAAGTGATGTAAGATTATTAATTAGAGGACCAATTGGCTGAAGTTTCCTCACACCTGGCTTTGAACAGCTGACCAAAAGGTTATCCAAAAAACCTGCATACGCACTGGTCCTTTCTGGATAAGGTAGCCCAGCCCTGGTTTATCAGAATATTGCTCTATATTTTATAGTTCTCCTCTTAATATAAAGAGAGCTTGGTCCTTTTGATCCAAGCGTATCATAAAGGAAACTGTCTTCACTGAAGGGAAAGGCGGCCTGCCTGCCTCAGTATTATAATGAAACACTTTTATATTGAGCTTGACAACAAAACCAAGTGTCACGTCTTTATACTTTTTTAGTTGGAACTGAAGTTCAATAAGAATCATGCATGAGGGAATATTTGCTGGCAGACAGTTTGCTAATCATCAGCCACGTAGTAGCAGGAGGGATGTCTAGAGCTTGCAGACTCCACAAGGAATTTAACCAAGCAGTGCTTACTTAAGGGTTCAACAGCAACTTACTTCCCCTGATGTTTGACAGGCGGCCATCTGGTCACATATCCTGGGTCCATTTCTTATTGAACAGCACACCGGTCGACCATGATTTAAGAACACACACTGCACTCGGAGACAAAGCACTTTGATTGCCTTCCACGCCTCTGATGACCCTTTAAAATTCATCGGCAGACTAAGAGATCGCCTACTCAGCTGACTAGTGCTGACTGCCCTGGAGGGTAGCTCTCCCTGGCTCATTAGCCGCAGATCGTTGTTTCATTAAGTAGGTAAAAAGACAAAGTAAAACCATACCCCCAGGACACAGATCATCGCCAAGCCCCTGATTACTGACACACAGATAAGCCTGCAGTCAGGAGACAGTCTCTAGAATTCTGTCACTGATGAGTGGTCATGAGCGGGTTCTGCCGGTGCTCTCATGTCAAGCTGAGTGACCTGATCATACATGGAGAGTATGGTGGAGAGAGACCGAAAGGTTCTGGCAGACAAACGCTATATGGACAAAAGTATTGGGACACACCTCTCAATCATCGAATTCAGGTGTTTCATTCACACCCTTTGACACAAGTGCATAGAATCAAGCACCTAGCCATGCAGTCAAGTTCACGAACATTTGTGAAAGAATGAGTCATTCTAATCACCGAGCGCAATGCCAGGCACTGTATGGAGTGGTGTGAAGCATGCCGCCACTGGACTCTGGGGCAGTGAAAATATGTTCTTTGGAGTCATGAATCTGTCTGTCTGACAGTCCGATGGATGAGTCTGGGTTTGGTGGATGCCAGGAGATCGTTACCTGTCTCTTTGCATTGTGCCGACTGAAATTTACAAACGAGAGCGGTGGAGGCAAGATAATGATATGAAGTTGTTTTTCAGGGGTTAGGCTTGGCCCCTTAGTTCCAGTGAAGGGAACTCTTAATGCTTCCGCATACCAAGACATTTTGGACAGTTCTATGCTTTCAATTTTGTGGGAATAGTTTTGGGGAAGTACCTTTTCTGTTCCAGCATGACTGTGCCCCAGTGCACAAGGAAAGGTCCATAAAGACATGGTTGGGTGAGTTTATTGTGGAAGAACTTGACTGGCCCGCATAGATCCCTGACCTCAACCTCATCAAACACCTTTGGGATGAACTAGAATGGAGACTGCAACCAGGCCTTCACGTCCAAAATCAGTGACTGACTTTGCAAATGTTCTTCTGGATAAATGGGCAAAAATTTCTACAGACAAACTCCATCATCATATGGAAAGCCTTCACAGACGAGTGGCAGCTGTTGTAGCTGCAAAGGGGGCACCAAGTCCATATTGGTGCCTATAGATTTAGAATGGTATGTCATAAACTTCCTCTATGTGTAATGTCCAGGTGTCCTGAAAATTTTGCCCATATAGTGTACCTTGCACCATTTATAAAAGTGTACAATTTAGATTTTGCTAGTGGATTGTTTATTTTTGCTGCTCTTGAAGAGTTTTACTCTGGCTCGCTACAAATTAGCAGACGGGGAAGAAGTTGTTTGTGGTCCGCTTGGCCTCTGGAGGAACAGCTTTTAATTGCACCGGTAATTAGTCCCTCTGTTGGGGTGTAAACCGCAATCGCCTTCCGGCACATACTGTGTGATGGGAGCTGACAGGATGGACACAAAGGCACATAGCCATAACACATAAGCAGGGATAAATGCTGTCAACAAGTCAGAGCTTTCTATTTAATCAGTCAGGCTGGACTGCCAATTAGAATGACGTGCGTCTATGGCTATCAGCCAATCCTGTTCCACTGTCCAAGTCAGCTGGTTGACATTGATCATGTCACTGATCATGCTGAATTAATTGTCCTTATGTTCCACCTCGGGGGTCTCGCTGGTTATCAGTGCATATCCTGTTTCCTGTTGGGTTTTTAGGCTGACTCTGCATAATAAGGTTTGACTCCATCTGTCTGACCATGTCATGGTATCAGATAGATCTACACGCGCTCATCAGTGACCCCTGATAAGTTCTGATCTCTACTGCTGTTAGGGGTCTGAAACCTGCCAGTGCGAGGGTGACGACCAGTGGAGAAAATTAGTGGAGAAAATTCCTGATTTTCCAATTAGCATCATTTTGATGGCTTCGTCTGTCTACGGGCTTCTGCACATTTTGCTCTTGCAAAGGCATTTAAACCACCACCCCAAGCCCACTGTGAGGAAATGATCAGAAGCCTTTAACCACTGTATTCTGCCGAGGATTCTGGGCCAAGAAACAAAGCTGGAGCAGCTCTGAATGTTGAGCATGGTGATGGTAAAAGAGAAAGTGCTGTGAAGGTTTGGTGGGAGGCTGACCTAAGGGCAAGTCTGTAAAAGACTCTGGATATTCAGGAACCTGTCTGCAGAGGCCTTTCAGCTTTCTGAAGGATGCGTTTGAACTGACGGGGCCCGGCCTGCCATCTTTAGCCCTGCCCATGATGCATGCAGTTGAGAAGATCCTTTCCTCGATGAGGAGCCGTAGGGAAACTTCTAGGAACGCCACTTTACTTCTGACACTTTTGCTTCAGATTTTACCCTTTGCTTCTGAAATTAATGAAACATGTACTTCTCTGGAGAGAGCAGTGTGGCGGATTCAACTTCAGGAGGTTCTGTCTTCGCTGCTGTACCCTTGAACGACTTAAATTAAGTGCAATCATCAGTGATTACCTGTACAGCTCAGTAATAATACGAGTGGCTTTAGCATTACATCATCAGTAAAATAAAACAAAATAGCTAAAGCCTATACTATATATGTGTTCCTTCCATTCCTGCCGCCCTTTAACATGACCATGTGAGGCAGAGCACGTGAGTGTGTATGTTACTTAATGACTGAGAGTGTGTTTAGTGCTTGAATGAGTTCATTAGTGAGTAAGTGAGTAGGAATCAGAAACAGGATCTGAGGGTTTCTTTCTTGACCTCGGATGTAACAGGATTCCCTGAGAGTCTTTGACATTAATATGTGAAGCACTATCCTCTCGTTACAGATCTGTGACAAGGAGTGGCACTACTACGTCATTAACGTAGAGTCGCCCCGGGTGGCGCTCTTTGTGGACGGTGTGAGCTACGAGCCCTACCTGGTGACGGACGACTGGCCGATCCACCCCTCCCAGATTGACGAGCAGCTCACTGTGGGGGCCTGTTGGCAAGGTCAATCTGGGGAGGCGGGGTCTATACACTACAGTCTTTATTCAAGGGCCTGTGGAAGGATGGATGGACAAAGTACTGGGAAAAGGCGGGAAAAAACATACATACTTAAAGAAAAAAAAACAGAAGTAAAATATTGATATTAAATAGGGCTGTAGAAAATCCATATATGCTGTTCTTAAGCCTCAGGCTAATCTGAATTCCATTTAAAAAATAAAAGAACAAAAGTCGAGAAAACACAACCCAAAAAGAAAATGGGCCGTCAACAGACTATGGGTTACAGACCACATTTAATTACAAAAAAAAAACAACTATCATTTCAGAACCTATATAATTACCTGCAGCTTTAATGGTGTACACTGATAGAACTACTTTTCGACTTGAAGGTAGGATGTTCACTTCTGTTCATTCCCCACAGCCATTTCTCCCTCTTCTCTTAAATCGAATGTTGAGAGAAACAGCTTGTCTGGATTCACAGGCCACAGACACTCTGGCTCCCTCACCTAAACATCGTTTAGCCACAGTCGATAAGTGTTCAGACAATTAGAACTGAATTACATTCCGAATCGTCCCCTTCATCTACAAATAATCAACGACATGGTGGCTTCTATTAAAACCTGGGGGGCCTTTTCCATTCAAAGTGAGGTCCATCGCCAGCTACTTGTCAGTCTCATTCCTTAGCAGTTCAACTGGGTTCTGATTATGGGCCTCTGAGTTCTTGTGGCCTGGCAAGCTTATTAAACAGAGCATTACACTGAGCAGAAGAGAGGCTAGCATTTGAACACTGGGGGACATTCAAATGAAGGAAGAAGTCTGCTAGCTGCATAGCTCTTATTGGTAAATTACTGGCAAATTTTTCATACTGAGGTATTCTGGTCTGAATCTGCCATATATGTAGAGTGATAGCAATCTGTATATCTCCCGCACGTTGTCAATGACATACTCAAACTCAGCTGCTGAATGCCGAAATGAGCTAAAGGGCAAACAAAGTTCTAGTCAGTTTCTAGTCAGTCAGACCATTGGCAAAGACCACTCTGAAAACAGGCCGCTAACTGGAGCGGGACACCAGAAGACTCCATCATCACTGCTGCCAGATATATGTGATTATCAGTACAGGCTGACAGCAGCAGAGTGTAACACGGAGGAACCGGCCAGACTGAGGCATGACCAAACCAACTGGCTCATAGTACACGCTGAGCTCGGAAATTTGGCGTCTCCCTGTCGGAACAGCTATTCAGCTGACAGCTTCTGTCACAAGACTGAAGTGTTACAAGACTGGGGCGTTTGCCATTTGTTTGGTCAGCCTGTCTTTCAGTGGGTACAGATCAAGAAATCATTCCTAGTATTAGGTGACCTGAGAGATTCTTCCAGAACGATCTGTCTTCTGTCCGGGTCTTCAGACTCCCCGGTGACAATGTCTTTGCTGTGATGATTGAGCCAGTTCATCTGCTTTTTGATTTAAGCTTCAACTTATCCAAAATTTGCACTCTTTTCCAGTGTACTGGGTCTTCTCGTAATACAGGCAGTCCCCAGGGTAGAACGACTGACTTATGGACAACTCATATGTACCAATGGATTGCCATAAACCCTATTATGTTAAAAAAAAAATTGGGGTTAGCAATAATGAACGCACTCATTGCTTTGTGGTGGATCTCACTCGTGACCTGGGGACTGCCTGCTTGACCAAAATAAAACAGCTTCACTCTGATCATTTGTGCTTCAAGTGAAAGTTTAGCCATAATTTGCTGAAGAATCCACTTGCTTGCTTTCCGTATGGTCCATGCTGTCAACTTTTCCAACAAGCCCGAAAACATCACTACTCTTCCTATCCTGCTCCTTTATTGTCCAGTTTTCGCACACATAAAGAGTGACAGAAAATACCATATTCTGAACAATTCTGGCTCTTGTTCTTAGAGTTGCATCAGTCCTTTTGAAGGTTTTTTTTCCTAAATTCATCATCACAGCTTTGCAAAGTGTCAATCTGCAATGTATTTCTTGACTGCTGGATCCTTTGTTAGTGTGATTGTTCCCAGGAGGTGAAAGCTGTCTATAACGTCTGTGTCTTCACCATCAACATTAGAGAGAGCTACCGATCCTCTGGTTTTAACCTTTGTTTCTTTTGCATATAGCCATTGTCTCATATGTTTCACTCTGCTCTCTAACATCTGTCCTTTGTTTTTCTCATAAATGTGGTTTCACCAGCATATCAAAGGTTATTTCTTTCACACTTGTCTTCTTCTAGTCCAGTTTCTCTCATTATATGCTCTGCATGTAATTTAAATAGCTGCAATGATAGCATGCATGACAAGCACCCATTTTCCTGAGAATGTTTGTTGGACATGGTCAACATCATCAAAAGGCTTTATGTTTAGTCAATAATGCACATGTTCACCTGAGAATTAATGTCTGTTGTTCCTTGGCCTTTATGAACCCTGTTTCTATATTAATCAATACTCTATCTATCAATGAAAGTTCTCCTTTCTTTGATATTGAGATATAAACTGACCTCTTCTAATCTGTAGGTCATTGGATTGTTCTTCCCCAAATTTGTTGTCAAAATTTCATTAGCACTTTGATTGTCTATTTTGAGGGATCTGCAAATAATGTGCATTTATAGCTATTTAAAAATGAGATCCCAAACAGAATGGTTAGTAAGGGGAGGTCGCCAGCCTCCTTCCAAGGCCTCATGTCTGTGTCTCTTCCTCTGTAGGTGGTGAGGTGAACACACCCCGATTCACCCAATACTTCCGGGGAAGCTTGTCAGGTCTGACCATCCGGCCAGGAAGGATAGAAAACCAAAGGGTCATCTCTTGTCTTCAAGCCTGTAAGGAGGGCCTAGACATCAGCTCCCTGGAAAGCTTGGGAGGGGGCGTCAAGGTGGGCATACTGGCAGAAAGCCCGCCATACCTCCATCTGTCTGCTTTGCACTCAGGATAATTCCTAGATCAATGAAAATCATTGCATTGCTATGAATCACTACAGAGTCACCCCAAGGCGATTTACATATGTTATGTGTTAAGTTGTGGGCAAGCTAAACCGAAGTAATAGGTCACCAGTCGACATTTAAAGGCTGAGACCAATTCAGCATCCCGAACATGAGCTGGTAGACCTTTACGCAAATAGGGGCCCCATAAGCATTAGACTTTACCTATAAACGTTATGTTATTTATCCGTAGGATGACATGGATGTCTGTATTCTGTGAACTGAGTGTACAACGTGGCTTGTAAACATAAATCAGTTCCGTTAGCTAGGCAGGTGCTAGACCTTTGAGTAAATAGGAGAACTTTGAAGTCAGTCCTGAGCCTAACAGGAAGCCAATGCAGGGAACAAAGAGCAGTGGTTATGCTTCTGGTGATTATTCGAGCTGCAGTGTTTGGAATACATGCTCAGCGGCTGAGGTCCAGCAGCCCCTCCAAGTGGGATATGAAGATTATAGCAGGCCTGCCCGCAGTCTTGTTTCTGCGGTTTTCACTGTCGTCCTTTTTGTGTGTCTTAAAGGACCCTACACGATATTTTCAGTGATCGCCATTATGCTGTTTCATTTTTTCTACTACGATCAGTTCCACTTCAACCCTGCCCAGTCGATCCTGGTGATGGAAGGGGATGATCTGGACAGCATCAACGCAGCACTATCGAAAGTGTCCTACATCAACTCCCGGCAATTTCCCACCCCGGGCCTTCGGCGCCTCCACATCACCACCACGGCACAGTGAGTCCGACACCCCCCATTCGCCGAAAAGTGCTCTGCATGTCGAGAGGAGGTTGTCAGGAAAACAGCATCAAAACACAAAAAAATATTCAAAAGCATTCATCCCCTTGAGATATTCCTAAAAAAATCTTTGCTTAAATCTTCAAATCCATGTGCATGTTTACAGTCTCAGGTCTGTACTCTAACTAGGTTCCACTGGTTTATTTGTGGAATGTCTGAATTGTTAGTTTCTGTTGTTTTCTGAGGAGAACCAGAAGTGTAACAAGACTGGCAACACAGCACGTCCCAAAGCTGAAAGCTCAACACCCTCGCTGCCCCCCCCCCCCGCAGAAATAATAAGGACACATTTGTGTCACAGCTACATGACAGGGGGGGAGATTCACACAATCAATCCGCGGACCCATAGAGACACCAGTAATGCCGGGATACACAAAGCGTATATACGCCCAAGGAAAAAGTCATAGATCCCATTACAGGGGGATAATGCGGGAGGACTCAGCTGATAAATGAAGATGAGCCCCATGCTGATGTATTTTTGCAGCTCCGCCATGAACCTGTAAACTTAAACTTACATTTATTTGAATGATTTGAGCCGTCAGAATCGCCCACGCTGGAAAGCCCTGCAAGCTATAGGTGACATCGCCCCCGAAATGGGAGCAGAACATAGTGAGTCCCTGATAATGGACTCTGGCTTCACACTGTACACATTTCCTTCCCTCAAGCACCTCCTCTTTGCCCCTACCTCCCTTCTCGTGACTCCCACGCCGTTCGGCGTCCCATTAGGTGTTTCGGGGAGGACACCTGCGTCTCCATCCCAGATGTGGAGGCCGTGCTGATCGTGCTTCCTCCCGCCGAGCCACGGATCACCATAAGCGGGACGGTGCGTCTGATTGCTCCGGTGAACGATCTGCAAGGCCCTGCCGGCCTGCTGCTGTTCCCTGACCTGCACATCACCAGCACCGTGATGCCCGGCGACACTGATGCCACAGGTATGGGCACAGCTGGATCAGACTGCAGTGCCAAGGACACTAAGCAAGTGGCACCTTCCTTCAGTTTATGGTATTTGTTTATTATTTGTACTTCATTAGTAATTGTTTTGCTATGTATTTATGCCTCCTCGAGTAAAGTGTCAAGTAAAGATTACCATTCCCACGTATGCCTCCTCAAGCCTAGAAGTTCTGGGCCCCCAACCAAAATGTCATTCAATTCAGTTCAATTCAGTTTATTTTTATATAGCGCCCTTCACAACAGAGTTGTCCCAGGGCGCTTTACATGGGTGTGTTCGAACACATTGATACACATATAAAATGAGATACATAAGACAAAAGAAAGACAGAATAGAAAAGAAAAAAGAAAAAAGCGTCATCATGCTCCAACCCCCCCACACAATTTTCTGTTGAATTTGCCAGGGTATCCATGCCACTGCGGTGGCCCTGGCCTCACCTTCAGACCACGTCTTTGAATTGCCGGTAGTTCTGATTCTGATTGTGTGCCCTGTGATGGACCGGCGTCCCATCTATGGCATCCAGTTGGCTTTTACCTCAAAATGTAAAAGTGATTTAATCTGTGGCGTTTTTGATGACAAAAAATCAGTAGTTCTCTTTTCATTCTGTCATCTTCCACATTCTTGGGAACAGTCATAGTATTACTGGAAATTTACCGATATCACTCCGTCATATCACTCCATAACATGCTTCATATGCCTGAGTCAGGCGCACCTTTCATGCATTAAAAGGGACTAGAGGTCCGTCCAATGTCCACAGCGGCTTTATTGAGTAAATATACAGAGAAATATGCTTAAATGCATTTATTTAGTTAACACATTACCAGTGGTTTGCAAGTCAGCCAGGGGTGTGTGTATTTTGTGTGTATTTAGTGTGTGTTTTGCGTGTGTTTTGCGCACCGTGTCCCAGATGACACGGTATGACCTGCTGCTTTGTCTGCTCACGTCCGCAGCCCCACATTCTAGCGTCCTCGAGATCCTTCACAACCTGGACTACTGCGACGTGCTGCTAGTCGGGGAGGAGCTGAACCCCCAGCAGGAGAGCCTGCAGCTGCTTCCTGGCGCCCTGCTAGGGAAGCATCTGGATGTGACCAATTCCTCGTCCGGCATCTCCATATATGGTGAGAAGCCCGCACCTGAGCAGTGTGCAATGGGCCCAGTGGATTTTCTGGTTTTGGGCACGATCAGGCGACCTTCACCATCTTCACAGGCGTGGACTCCATGGTGCACTACGAGCAGGTGATCCGGCAGGTCAGGTACTACCACTGGAATCCTGAGGCCATTCGGGACAGGAAGTTCAGACTCACCTGCTCGGAGCTCAACGGACGCTACACCAGCAATGAGTTCAACCTGGAGGTCAGCACCAGCAGGGGTGGGAAGAGTGCGGGTCCAGGGCTAATGGCAGTGCCACTTTGGGGGGGGGGGGGGACTGAGGCCTGTCAGGTAGAATATTCACTGGATAAAACCTAGATGTTGCTCCTAAGATCCACATAGAACTTTATGTCAGTTAACTATCACATTTCAGTGAATGATTCTTCTAGCTCAAACCTCTTTAAAGGCCCCAGTAGGAATTGTCCTGAAGCTGGAATCACTGGTTTTAATTTACAGTGTAATTTTTGAAATTTGTCTCCAAATTTCTTTGCACTACCTGTTTCTGAAAATAGTTTTGGCGAATTGTGCTCTCCGTGGGCAGACAGTCAGCCTGTAATCCGGACACGTGGAAGATGGTTCTACTGCAAAGGCTGGGCAGACCTGACAATACAACATTAGTCAGACCATTCCCTGGAAAGGCTAGGAATCCGCACTGATCAAAGACAGAGCACTTAGAGGCTAATTATCTATTTATAATGCCTGTTTTCTCAAAAGTTAATACTTTTGTTTTAATTAGCTTTATTTTGTTTGGTTTTTTTAAGTCTAGTTTTACTTAAAATTAGTTTGAAACCAAGCAGAAAAGTTTCGAAAGACCCTAGAGCAGAAGAAGACCATGGACAGAATATAACACGGTTGACAAGCTCTGTGTTTTTAATCTTACACGTGTGGAGAGACCCTTCAGTTTAAAAACATGTCTCTCTGTAGTTCAGAGGTGCCTGAGTACTGTATACATATGCATGAGGATATAACCATTCAGCAGACAATACAGTATCTCAATTTGTAGTCATGGCAAATTTGTATTTACAAGAAATAAAATAACTGCGTTTAAATATGATAAGCTGCAGTCCTCCTGGAATATGAAGTGATAACATGTTCCATTATTATTTATGAAGTTGATAATTATTTGCATACGCTTGTGAAAATAATTGTGGTGTGAAGAGACTGAAGTAAATAGCAATCAAAAGGTGCAACTCAATCTCGTTAATAATGTATTAAAAGATGATTTGATTTAAATTTTTTCTCTGTTATAATGGAAAATAGTCATGTGACGTGTGAAAGTGTTTAATGAAAAAAGCACTAGTGTTAGAGAGGGTGGGCCTGTGCTTCTCAGGATGGGGTCACGGGTGAAAGGGAAGCATTTGGACAGATACAGTGTAAATGATCGTGTTGAGAGTGTCTGGGTTTACTGACAGTTAAGCAGAACGCGTTCGCATTGATTTATCAGCATAAGCGACGTACGAGTGAGGAGATATTGGTGTCGGGTTGCAGGATCGGTCGGGCATCCCTGGGGCAGTTAGGGTTAAGGGCTGTGATAAAGCCGCAACAGTGATATGGTTACACACCAGGGGAGACTCCCTTTCGGTATGACAGAGGCTGAACACCCCCAGCCCCGCAATAACACTACAGGAGGATAATCTGATTGCTTTTGGAGTGATAATAGTGGCAGAATATCCAACAACATTTATGACATTCGTTAAAGGATGAGATAAAGGGTTATAATATTTGTAGTGCCTATTTAAGAGAAGATGTAAAAGGTTATAAACCCCGTAAAGCGTGGAAATCGGGCATGACTGTATTAATTGCATCAGCAACTCCCTGAATGGAGAGAAGACAAGAGTATAGCCCACATGCAGCGAAACCGCGATACTCAAAATCTTACCTGCAAGCTGTGACTTTATGCCTTTTCCGAGGTGCAGAAATCCCTCCGACAAATCAAATGAACCTTAGAGTAAGTTTACAAAAGTACCCTGGAAATGTACTGCCACTCAACCAAAGACTTTCATTAAAGCTCCATATCCAATACGCCAGATCTCCATGTGAAGGGAAGCCCTTATTCACCTTCACTCTATAACCAGGTCATGGTGAACCTGGAGCCTATTCCAAGAAACACAAAGCACACGACAAGGCATTGCCAATACATCACAGAGCACATTCTCACATTCAGAGCCAGTGCGTTACATTCTCACACACTATCATTTTAGACGTCCCGCATTTTTGGACTGCAGGAGGAAACCTGCTTGAAATGGGGAGAGGACCAGTAAGTTTGGACACACCTACCCATACAAAGGTTTATTCGTGCTATTCCCTACATTTTAATCATTATTTTTTATAATATTACATTTTAATAATATTATATTTGAATTATCATATTGAATAATTATAAAGACATCAAAGCTACAAAGTAACATACACTGTATTGCCAAAAGTATTGGGACACCCCTCCAAATCATTGAATGCAGGTGTTCCAATCACTTCTATAGTACAGGCATGCAAATCACAGAGCGGGCACAATGCAAGCTGAGGCGCACAGTGGGCAGAAGTCACCAACTGTCTGCAGAGTCAATAGCTACAGACATCAATAGCTACAGGCTTCGTGTGGCCTTCAGATTAGCTAATGAACAGTGTGTAGAGAACTTCATGGAATGGGTTTCCATGGCCGAACAGCTGCATCCAAGCCTTACATCACCAAGAGCAATGCCAAGCGTCGGATGCAGTGGTGTAAAGCACACCGCCACTGGACTCTAGAGCAGTGGAGACGTGTTCTCTGGAGTGATGAATCATGATTTTCTGTCTGGTAATCCGATGGATGAGTCTGGGTTTGGCGGTTGCCAGGAGAACGGTACTTGCCTGACTGCATTGTGCCAAGTGTAAATTTGGTGGAGGGGGGATTATGGTGTGGGGTTGTTTTTCAAGGGTTGAGCTTAGTCTCTTAGTTCCAGTGAACGGAACTCTTAATGCTGCAGCATAAAAAGCCATTTTGGACAATTTCATGCTCCCAACGTTGTATAGCTGCAAAGGGTGGACCAAGTCCGTATTAACGTCCATGTATTAAGAATGGGATGCCATTAAAGTTCATATGTGTGTAAAGGCAGGTGTCCTAATACTTTTGGCAATACAGTGTAGAAATCAATTGCCAATTCAAGTGGCGTGATGCCACATGTGATGACATGACACTGTCACTCCCTTTTTTAGATAGCTTAGCATGTCCAAACTTTTGACTGGTACTGTACAGGGGGCACAGATCAAACCCTAACCCTGGAAGCTACAACGCTATGCTATCGATTAAGTCGCATCTTCCGTTTCTTACATCAGGGAGGGGTTGAAGTGAGGAGTATCCACACTGTCACTCCAGAGCCTCATTGATCATCCCTGCATCTGGCTTTAAAATGAGATGAGTCTCTAGGTAATGCTGGAGGCTTATTATTTCACAGCACGGAGAGGACAAAGGACTCCGCATGCTGCTAAAGGCAGTTCCCAAAAGCTTATCGTGGAACATTTTTCACATGTCTTTTGGGGAATAAACCCCCCCCCGCCAGATTTCCAACATTGTGTCCAATTCTGGCTTTGAATCTATAGAAGTTACATCTAAATACTGCCACTGAGTTTCCAGATTTAGCTGCATGTACATTTTTATAGTAGGTTATAAAATCCAATTAATTTCTTTAGGGCCCTTTAATTTATCCACTGGGGCAAAAAAGAGTCAGATTTTTGCACTCACCCTAATAAAACTGTTTTAATTTTATATTGAATTTTATTGTTTTCAGCTGGAAACACTTATATTAGGCTCAGAGCTGAAATAATTCTGCTTTAGTTTACTTGATGTGTTAAAGAGGACCTGCTGTGTACTTATTGCACTGTTGCCTCAGACCTGCAGGCTGGAGGTTCGAATCCCACCCCAGATCCCCTCCAGGTTCGCTATTCTCCTCCCATAGTCCAAAGACATGGCGTTAAGCAAATCAGTGTCTCCCAGTTGCTCGTAGTGTAATGGGTTTCCCGTAGCATCATAACTTGACACTGGAGCTCATTAAACTTGCTAATAACTTTCTTAAGCTTGGATAGTTTTCACTAATCCCTTGTAGGCCAGAATGTGAATTATCTTTTGTTCAAAAGTGTTACAGCATTATGCTGAGAGCGGGCTCATTGGATGCTGTTAACATTATGAACACATTAGGAGTATTTTTATAAGTTCTGTCTAGGACTAAAGATGATTTCAGGCATTTCTTAGTACCAAAGGCAGGGCAGCATACCTGACAATTAAGGGTTCAAATGTGACCTGGTCTGTGCGTGTGAGGAGTTTGCATGTTCTTCCTGTGTTGCATTGGTTTCCTTGCAGTTAGACACTGGCATTTCGTAATTGCCCATGGCAAACGACTGAGTGTGTGTGAGCCCTGCAATGGACTGGAATTCCCCTCCAGTCTTACGCCATGAACATCCTGGGATAAATTCCAGGCCCCCCTGTGACCATATAAAATTTGGCCAATGAGGCCATGGCAGCCTTTGGCGAATTGTGACTGATTGTGCTGAAATGTTACAGCTGCATCTGATATAATTATGTCTGGAGGAACAATTAAGAAATCAGTATTAGAATGATGCCCTGCCCAAGCTTATGAAGACTCATTAAAATGAAAAAATATTAGGGACTGAGCAGGAAACATAAGGCATGTAACTGACAATAGGCTTATTGGCTGTTAATTACATTCAGATTGTCTACTGATATCACAAATCCAACTTCCTCATACAGATAAATGAGCACACAGAAAGCTCTCCCCAACTGTGGCTCCATCCATCCATCCATCCATCCATCCATCCATCTTCCCCTTTCCAACACATTACTGTAACTGGGAAGCAGCCCTGTATCTACTGCTCCTTGGCCTTTCCTAAACACAGGAAGTCCTTTGGTTTACATAGGAAGTGCCAGTGACTGATTGGTGCTCTTGTTTTCCTCCCTTTCCGCTCTGGCCCTGTTCTGCAGGTGGATGTGCTCCACAGCGTGGGATATCAGCAGCATATCGGTCACATGGCAGCCCAGGCGCAGTACCTGCGTGCCGTCCAGCACCCAGTCATGGTCCATGGTCCCAACATGGCCCACAGCGCAGGTGCGGGTCTTGCCACAATGTGGTCTGAATGTATGATGCCAAATTGGATTTCCCGATTAATCTCGCTGCCTTTCTGTACCTGCTCAGGACCTCCCCCAGCAGCCACAGTAGTGATTGTGATGTGCATCGCCGCCCTGGTGGTCATTGTGGTTCTGGGCGTGTACCGGATTCATGCAGCTCAACAGGATGGCTCAGTGAATGAGGAGGGCCGAGGCAAGAGGGGGTGGACAGAGTGGGACGACTCTGCGCTCACCATAACCGTTAACCCCATGGAGGTATGACGGATCCTGGTGAACAATGTGCCACTTGTCTTTCCAGTTCAATTCTACATCATATTGATTGTAGAACATATCGACTACCAGTACCTAATGGTAGCTTACTGTCTCATATATCCCAGACCTTGACATTCACCATTTTTACAACATAGTCAACCCTAAAAAAAAAAAAGTTATAGGTCCATATAACAGAAACTCAGTTTCATTAAAATCTATGACTGAAATCAAAAACCTGCGAAATTTTGTTTGATTACTTATGGCCAAGGTTAGGGCTGGGTGGGGGTTAGGGGCGTCATAATTGTGATTGGAGTTATGAAAGGAGAGTCCCCACAAAGACATAGATATTTAATCTGTGTGTGTATGTGTGTGTGTGTGTGTAAATATAAGATACCCGTCAGCCTTCCGCATGAAACATATGATATCATTGTTAGAAATTCCTGGTTTTGTTGTTTTATGCTGCAGTTGCACCTGTTGAAATTTGAGACAGTCAGCGTTTAATCTGAAATCATCCTTTAAATCTTTTCAGTAAAGGAAGCTGTAAATTGCAAATGTGGATGGGGGGGGGTGTAGCAATTAGGGCAGAGGACAGTCACCTTCCCATGTGAGATGCTTAGTCCATCAAACGCGTTCCTTCACTCCAGAGTGTCCAAGAGCAGCAAGGTGCCGCTGAAGAGGAGGGGGAGCAGGATGAAGAGGAAGAGGACGGCGACGACATGGAGGAGGATGTCACCAGCACAGAGAGTGAGGACAGCGATGACGAGGAGCAGGGAGTAGCCCGGTCCCCTCGGCAAGGCAAGAGGAATGGTCATGTAGAATGGAACAACTGTACGTATTAGATACAGGCACACACCCAGACACACTCACATTTACCCACACAAAAGCCGAGCCAATTACATTCATGATGCGTAACCCAAGCTTGTGCCTGTTTGTTCTCATATTTTTAACAAAATGTCTCCCTCTGTTGCTGTCAATGGGGTACTACACCACAATTTGCCTGAACCAACAACAGCCAGCAAGCCCCTCAGCAGTTGTAAAAGTCACGGCCTGTCCTTGTTTTGCCCTGTTATTGTTATTAGCTCATTTTAGCTCCTTGACTGATTTTGACTGGCCCAAACACATACACACACGCATACTCTGAGACACCCACTGACAGTTCATAACACAAATCCATCTCATATCCCCATAGTAACCATAGCTGATCTCTTGCTTCACCAGACTTTTTTGTAATTCTTGAACTTGTGATTACGACCCAGACAAACATATTTATGCAAGAAGTAAGTGTTCATACATGCATACATGCGGACACCGGAATCATGTGAATATTATTTAATGATTTCTTGATACTGGAGACAAAGGCATGTCCCCTTCAATCCTGACCCAAATGTGCACCTATAGTGACAGGTATCTATACCGAGATGTTTGTGTATAGTAAGCAAAATGTTTCTCACTAGTTTTTTTCATATATGTTTGCAATTTACAAGTTACATAGTTGAAAAAACTATAAATCCTTTCCTTAATATATCAGACTCCCGATCTTTAATCCCTTTCCCTCAAGACATTAATATGTTTTACATCTATTGCATTTTGCTAACTTGTATTTTTTAAACATTACTTTACCTGTGGAAAGTGTGAGTCAGTCACTTGTTCTTACTAAAAACTATAAAATTTAATGTCTGTCTTTGGAGCGAAAATTCAGCTTGATGGATGTTCTCTAACACAAAGCCAATGTTGTTCGGATGTTAGGTTGGGCTCTTTTTTGGTCTCAGGACACTATGTCAACATCAAGGTCAAACTGGTCAAAGAAACATCACACCTGCCTCTACTTGTGTCATTATTGCTCGTTGATCTGTTTCAAAGGACAGCTCTCTTCCTCTGACAGAGGCCTTTAGAATACCTTTCCATTGTTCTTTGGGCTTTGAGGACTCAATGTCATTGTTAGAACAGAATCCTAAGCTTCCCAAAATCCTAAATTTGAACCCTTAAAAGCTGATTTATTGGCCAATGTATTTCCTTTGTGTTTAAATCCTCCGTTAATTAAAAAGTCCACTTCAGTCAATGGGTCTTCAGTCATTTTCAACAATAAAACTGTCTTGTACTAGAAAAAAAAATGTTTTTAAGCGCAAGGTCTGAAAAGGATTATGGAAATTGATAAAAAAAAAATTCAAGCCAGCTAATAACCAGCCAATGATAAGCTGGTATATTGTAGAAAGTAAAACCACTTAGGATGCAGGTTCCCAGGTCCATCCCCAGCGAACAGAGTCTGAATGCCAGCAAATAGGGAAATGCCACAGGTTAGAGATGGCGCTAAATGACCATGTACAATGTTAAAATTTGGCTCCATTTGCCGTTGTCCTCTATGATGCTTATCCTGCAGATTATAAAGCTGGTGTGGTGACAGTATAATGGTCTGTTTGCATAATTCCAGTCACTGTACACTTACTCACCTGCATTATTTTTAATACATGTGGTGGCTCAGGTTTCCCTAACCAGGCCACGCCTTTGCTGGTGACGCTGTCGTCTCGTGTCCACAATCCTGCTGTTCCATCTGGTCGTTTTGTCCATTATCATTGATTACCTCATGTCAGTTAGAGAATATTTAAAAGCCATTTAAATTATTAGACCTGTATGTATACAATGGTTCTTTAATTTTTTTCTATACTTTTTGGTATTATTTTAATTTAATTTCTTATCTGTAATCACTACAGCACTTTCTGTACCTTTGCCAATAAAAACCTGTTTCATAATCTCACACTGTGTGAATGTATCTGTTTTTTTCCATATTCTGTATGTATTTTAACTTGCCTCTGTTGTGGGGAGCTTTGATGTATCACCAGTGGTTAAGATTCAGCAGATAATAATTAACTGTTTCAGGTTAGGGAGTTTGACTTGTCACTTAAACACAGGTCTGACTCAGTAAACTGTGCTCAGGTCAGTGCAGAAAACCTTCCTCTCAAGGCAAATCTACTGTTGCAAATCTGTTAAAACGTTAGCAAACTTTTGCAGTTCTAATTATCAGAATTTAGAGGTAAATGTTTTCACCAGGTTGGATGGAGAACAGACCCTCGTGACATGGAACGGGGATTTTATTCGGGTACTGGAGGGGAGACAGATTTAATGAAACAGGGGAGAGGAACGAAAGCAAAAGATGGTTGTTTTGGACGCTGCCATCTGCCTCACCTCCTCAGCTCTCCATCTTCTGCCCCTTGGTACCATGGAGGTCCTACAGGGAGTCACATGGTTGTGGTCGCCATGGCCGCCCCCTGTGACCTATGACCTAACCTGTAATTACTTTCAGACTTCACTGATGATATCCTTATTTATTCATCTTATTTTAAAGTACTTTAATTATTATTCGTTATTGTGCAGCTTAGTGGTGAGGAAATTCTGATCCCATGTACTTTTTTATTCTTGATTTTCTATGCCAATGAATATAATCCCCTGCAGCACTTCTGATGCATTTTTGTATGCTGGACTTCAGGCAGGATTCAGCAAACCCAGCAGATGTGAGGCTGCAGTGACAGCCAGTGGCAGCTATGTGCATTTATACCTTAAACATGCTATTCATTATGCAGCTGCCTGCTGTCACGTATTGTTCTCAAATATTGAATTGTAAGTCACTGACATCCTGCTGGATGATAGAAGAACACTGTTTTCTCCTTAGAGACTGCCCAGCAATTTCATGTATTCATTGAATTACACAACCGGCTCCATTACTTAATTACTTGAATTAGTTAAATAACTCAATGAGGTATTGATTAGCTAAACAATGTGGGGAAGTGATCGAGTCAAAGGTATATAGACGTATTGGATGGATGCTGCAAATACTATGGTAACTTTAGAGGAGGTTTTGAAACGGCTAAGATGACATGCTTTGACAGACGCAATAGAGTTTTACACCAACATGAACACATCATTTTCTCTGAACACTTATTGCAGAGCACTGAATATAGTTATGCTTTATTTGGTGAAGCATGAGTAGCGGCATACTGGAGTGCTTGTTTTTCACATATACCATCTCGCTCTCCTTTGAGACACACACAGCTGAGAGTGAAGCTTGGGGTCTGAGTGCGGGGGCAGCTCATTTATCTGGTGACCCTGGAGCATTTTGGAGGTGGGGGGTTAAAGGCCTTTTTCAAGGGCCCAATGAAGATATGACTATTCCGCTGAAGGCAGGGGCTCGAACTGGTGACCTTCCGATAAAAGGTGCAGAGGCTTCACCACACTGAGCCACACAGCGCCGCCAAAAGGCTGAAAACTCCATAAAGATGGAGCAGGAACAGGGAACCAAACGCTGGTCTGCGGAGGTGTGAGGCGACGGCACTAAGCACAGTGCTGCAGGGCGGCCGCTATATACTGGGGAATATTTATATGTATGTAGTGAGATCATTTTCTATAAAGTGGGATACATTTACTGTACAGTCATAAGACCTAACCTTCCTGGGGCATCGTCAGCCATAGTCCTGGGCTCTTTTGGGTCTTTCAGGATTATTCACCCTTAGGCCCCAACTGGCATCCCAGCAGCCGCCCACAGATAGACCCTCTTGATCCGCAGCCATCTAGTAACATCATGCACAGCTTCTATCGCAGACTGGTGGACATTTCTCATAAGAAGCTGAATGCGACGGGAATCTGCTGGCCAGATATTATCCCAGGTTGTCCTGCGCTGCCCCACCTTGTCCTCGTGTGCCCATGCTCCCATGCTTGCTGGTTCTTCTTCCTGAAGAAGACGGCATCTTCCTTGTCCCGGGGCCTTGTTTTCCCAGGCGATGCGCTGTGCCTGTGCACGCTCTCCATCCTTGTCTGCAAACCTCTGGGCCGCCTGATCCTGCTGCCTCAGCCCCCGCCTTGGGACGCCCCGGCCAACTCCACCGCTCTGTCTGCTCTCCATTTCCTGCCCGTTCGTACCGTAATGCAGCTGATACCCTCGGCTCCCTTTCCTCTTGTTCAGTAACCATGACATATATAGTTTAGCAGAAATTAAATATTGCATGTGGACAGAGTTTGTCTCAGTTCATAGCTCACTAGCTGTAAATGATATGCATTACCTCAGGACTATAACAGGTTATTTTTTGCTCTTGAAAGTGGTTTAAGTCCTTTTGACCCTTCTGTGTGAGAGATCACAGAGGAACATGACAGATATCCTAAGGACATCCTTCAAGGGTCAATACTATGATGAGTGTGATGTACAGAAGCCTAGAGACCACATCTTCAGGCTATTTTGGTGAAAGCAGACACCCCAGGGCAGTGTGTGTGTCAGACCCTGCACCTCTGCCTATCGAGCCCCCTTCGGTGAAAGCCGACACCCCCCCTCCCCACACCCCCCTTATTTGTGCTGTTAAGACAAGAAATTATTGTGAATTTTAACCTTTATACCGCGAAAGAAGTATGCATTAGCCGTATAAAAGTTACATTTTGTGCCGTTATGACAAGAAATTGCCGCATGTAATGATATATACGGCGAATGGGTGCTCACACACCACTTATGCGCATGCTTGGGTATGCATACAATGTCATGGAGCTTCAGGGGGCGGCACTGCAGTCTAATAGCTCGGCGGTGGGGAGTTCGATTCTCGCACCCGGCCCGGTGTCCGTGGAGATTGCATGTTCTCCTAGAGCCGCTCTGGTTTCCCCCCGCAGACACACGAGTAGCTGAGCTAGTGTCTATACTGACCAAAGTGTGTAATGATGTTCCCTTCGACGGAATGGTATCCCCTGCAGATATGCCCTATCTTTGTGCCAGAGGTCTCCTAGAATAGGTTCCAGGATCACTCTAATACCCTAAGAATAAACGGTTATAGAAAATCAATCTAGTCTGGGACTAAATGTCTCCCATCAATCATATTTAATCTTTCATGGGGCAGGGTGCTTTAAGTTTCGGACATGGTGGGGGGTCGGGACATGGTGGGGGGTCCGAGTCTCCAGGGAGGGAAGCTTGGAAAGTTGACGTGGGGGAGGTGGAGCCCTGATCCTGCAGGCTGCTTCTCCACACTTTCATCACTGTCACCCCAACGAGCGGCAGAGTCAGCTTTTCCAGTGCCCCCTCTGCTTGGATCAATGTGGGATCGATAAGAATCGAGTTTCCGCCCATCTTCACCAGCCCCTCACTCGCGTTCAGCTTGATGGCAATGTCCAGACAGTGAGCTACGCGCTCCTTGGCCAGCAGCCCCTCTAGCTGGGTCAGGGACCTGTATAGAGCTTGCGCTGCACATCAGCATCCACCTGGAGCACAGCAATAAGCAGCAGTGCACTCACCTCTTACGGATGCAGAACTGGCTTTCGGTGTATGATCATATTAGCTTTGCTGTGACACACCTCACACTAAGTCTTTAACAGATTTACAGATCTGCTAATCAAGGTATTCCTGGTATTATGCAAGGGGAAGTCAACACACTAGGACCCGCACGTGAAGTGAATGCTGTTGACTCTCATAAAAACAGCGCACGTCAAGGTCTAGGATATGATAGACAGTAAGCTAGCATTCAGACTTTGTAGTCAACATATTGAATGCAGAGGAAATGAGCAGGGATAACGATCCGAGTGACTTTGACATGGGCCAAATCGTTATGGCCTAATGACTAGCATCTAGCATAGTACCTACTGAGAGGTCCGAGGAGGGAAAAACCATGTGACCAGTGGTACAGGATTCATCAATGTGAGATGTGAATGAAGGCGATCACATCTGGAACAAACTGAAGGAAAAGCTACTGTGGTCCAAATCACAGATACTTTTGATGATCATGATTATTACATCAAGCCCTGCTGTGTACGGGGCTGTGCAGCCATGCACTGGACTTGGATTGTCAGTGGATTGTCAATCCAAAGCATCTCACAGATGCTTGGTATGTTCCTGGCTAGTTCCAATGCTTGCATGCCCGTTGTAGTCACTGATTTACACTAAACTGAATGGATGTGTGTGTTTAAACACATGTACTGGGGTAGGACTCCACTCCCGTAATGGTTTTCATGCGACTTTCTTCCACTGCATGTAGTGGTCATACAACAGACGCTTTCCCTGAACTTTGTAGGATCTTGTATGTGATCCATACAATCACCCAGATCACTTGATCCTGTCAATCTGTGTTTTTACATGGGAATTGAGGAACAACTTTGACCTACCTGGTTCACTTCTCAGCAGTGCTAAGAAAACAATAGCAGTAAACAAAGTCCAAGACTACACAGAGAGTTACATTATATTGCCAAAAGTATTGGGACTCCCCTCCAAATCATTGAATTCTGGTGTTGCAATCACCAATAGCCACAGGTGTATAAGAGCAAGCATCTAGGCATGCAGACTGCTTCTACAAACATTTGCATAAGAATGCATCGCTCTCAGGCGCTCAGTGAATTCAAGCATGGTATTGTGATAGGATGCCACCAGTGTAATAAGTTCATTCATGAAATTTCCTTGCTACTAAATATTCCATGGTCAACTGTTAGTGATATAATTACAAAGTGGAAGCAATTGGGAACAACAGCAACTCAGCTTCGAAGTGGTAGGCCATGTAAAATCACAGAGTGGGGACAACGCATGCTGAGGTGCACCATGTAGAGGAGCAGCCAACCGTCTGCAGAGTCAATAGCTACAGACCTCCAAACTTCGTGTGGCCTTCAGATTAGTTGATGAACATTGGAGAACTTCATGGAGTCGGTTTCCATGGTTGAGCAGCTGCATTCAAGCCAATTGAATCACCAAGTGCAATGCCAAACGTCGGATGGAGTGGTGTAAAGCACCCCACCACTGAACTCTAGAGCAGTGGAGACTCTAGAGTCTCTAGAGTGACATATCATCACACTTCGCTGTCTGGCAATTCAATCGACGAGTCTGGATTTGGCAGTTGCCAGTAAAACGGTACTTGCCTGACTGCATTGTGCCAAGTGTAAAGTTTGGTGGAGGGGGGATTATGGGGTGGGGTTGTTTTTCAGAGGTTGAGCTTGGCAACTTAGTTCCAGTGAAAGGAACTCTTAATGCTGCAGCATTTGGGGATGGCCCCTTCCTGTTCCAACATAACTGCACACCAGTGCACAACGCAAGGTCCATAAGGACATGGATGAGCAAGTCTGGTGTGGAGGAACTTGACTGGCCTACACAGAGACCTGACCTCAACCCGACAGAACACCTTTGGGATGAATTAGAGCAGAGACTGTGAGCCAGGCCTTCACATCCAACATCAGTGCCTGACCTCACAAATGCTCTCCTGGAAGAATGGTCAAAAATTCCCATAAACACACTCCTAAACCTTGTGAACAGCCTTCCCAGAAGGGTTGAAGCTGTTATAGCTGTTAAGGGTGGGCCAACTCCATATTAAAGACTATGTATTAAGAATGGGACGTCATTAAAGTTCATGTGTGTGTAAAGGCAGGTGTCCCAATACTTTTGCCAATATAGTGTATCTTAAAACACAAGTATATGGCAGTATTTGCATTATATGTGGTATTCTGTGGTATATGCAGTATTTTCATTCATTGAAATTTACGATTGCCAAACCCCCCCAGATTTATGTCACTCAGGCCTGGCACCAGTCAGTGGTGGCACACAAAAGAACAAGCACAGGCATACATCTGGTGGACTTGATTACATTAAGACAAGTCGCATAGTATTGAGCTTTTAGTAATGATTTTGTGTGTGTGGTGTATAGGGTAGGCTTGGGTGGTATTATAGAAATATTTTTGATAGGACCGATTTATTGTGCCCTAACCTCCCCCTGGTCAAAATTTATCATTGCACCCACACACCAAGATACCAGAATAGTAATAATTCTTTTGAAAATACTGTCTGAGTACCATATATTTATTTTTTTTTTCCCAAGATGGCGCCACGGTAGGCAGCTGGTTACCTCAGCTCCCAGCTTGTTTTCTATCTATATACCATATACCACAATACATGGCCAGTATGACAGTATGAAAAATTAGGTACTGCCCAAGCCTAGTGTAGGGGGCCTAGAGAATGAGGTTGGGGGTATGGGAGGAGTAAGGATTAGATGGGGGGGCGGTTATGGGGAATACACTGTTGTTGTGATGACAAGTTCTATCTTCAGTATTATTTTTGAAAGAAAAGACAACATGGCATAGGTTGGTGCAAAACATTTTTTATGGGAAAAAAAAATATAACGTTTCTGGATAGAGAAATAGAAAGGGGAATCTGACGCATTTAAATGCCGGTACCCACTTCATGTCTTTAAATAAGTTGAGGATCAAGAGTTAAAAACACTAATAACTACAACCAAACTGACCACTTGTCTACTGCACTCAATCCCCACTCAATTTCTAAAGAATCCCTGGGAGTTCTGGCAAGACCTGTAAATGCATTAATGAATACATCCCTGTCCTCAGACGATGTGCCTGGCCAATTTAAAGTAACAGACATCAGACCATTACTGATGAAGCCAGGCTTGTATCCACAGGAACTCGACAATTACAGGCCACTCTCCAAAGCAATGTTCAGAGGAAAATATTTACGTTTGACCATTCTGTGGATGCAAAATTGAAGGTGTGCTTCCAGAATTACGATGTTTTCTCACTATTCAGGACATTGGAAAAACTGATACAATCCCTGCTCTTAGTTTGCTGTGCTGGGTTCCTGTTTGGTTGAAGACAGACTTCAAAGTTCTCCTTCATACATATAATGTACTTATGGGTCTACCTGCCTGCCTAACAGAATTGCTTCAAGCTTACAACCAGCATCATCTACTCAGATCATTGAGATCACAGAATGTACATTTCTTCTACATCCTATAAATAAATAACGCAACAGTTGGCAGTAAAGCCTTCGGTTAAAAGGTCCCTATACCACGGAAGGGTTTGCCATGGTTCAAGAAGCAGAATTGGTCTGTTTTTAAATCTCAACCTATTACTATTACCAAGACCTATTACTTCAGTTCAGCTTGCCCACAGCTTAACATATAACAGACTGTAACTGATAGCTGGTGCTGCTGTACATACCATTTGGATTTACTGTGCTTATACATTAATGTGAAAATGCTACAAAAGTGGTTCTGTGTCCTTGTTCGGTGGATTTGAGTAGGTAGACCTGCTAGTAGACACTTACGGGCAGCTGATGTTTAATAATGAGCTAATGCTACATACTCACAATAACCAGAGGACATCTCCGACCCGTACACGTTTCCCTGTGTATAGGCATGCGAACACTGCTGATTGACATTGTTACTAACCAATGGCCAATATCAAGTTGACTGGGTGGTTAAAGTAAAATAATAAAGGTCAATCATATCGCAGACAGATTGTAATTAATACAACAGAACTGTAAATAATGTCTGCCAGTCAAGGTCTCCTATAGACTTTTCAACATGGCTGGTAGATGAGAATGACACCAAAAAGCTTGTACTTTTCTCATAGTGCTGACTGCTAGGGGTCATTTTAATGACAACATTCTTATGGCATGGGGACACAAATGCCATCATTCTGTGGGCGTGGAGTCTGCACACCCCACACTCCAAAGACATGTATTTAGGGTAACGGATATCCCAAAATTGTGCTTTCCAGGAAGCACAAGACACAATTATTCCTTTGTACGAGAATATGTGAATAGGAATATTTAAGCAAGATCTCTGTCCACAAGGGGCAAGATGTATGTGTCAGTCTGCAGACTTCCAGCTTAGTGACCGTGGTGTAAGCAAGTCAATTTACAACAGATATTTACAGATCCACCACAAAAATTAAACAAAGTACTTTTTATTTGCAAAAGGCCAGAATGACTGACAATTCCCCCAGTACCCGTATAACATTCCTGTGGTGCACTCACAAATTGTCCTATTAATCCTTTTGCAGTGCAATGAAATACGTTAAATCAGGCACAACCAATCACAGTCATTTTTTCCTCTGCTCATGTCTTCTGTCGCATTTACAAAATAAAAAAATAAAATCTAAGACAATGGAGTCTTACAGTTCACACTTTTGAAGGAGGGTGATAACGATGGAGGGCAACAGAAAAGCCATCCACACACAGTCAAGTATGAACGAATATGAGCAAACTCTGCACCAAGCATTTTAATATGTACATGTACAAAATTCCTTGACAAAATGTCAACGTCCTGATCGTAGTAAATCCCCTGATGGTGTGGGTCCCTGAAGTCCGGGATTATCCAGCCACGTTCCTCTTCACATCCTCCTCCAACACGCAGTTGAACGAGCAGATTCATCGTGCACCTGTCATCCACATCTCCCGTGGCTTTAAGACTGTCAGCGACGCAACATCGCCATCTAGCTGCCAGACAAGGTACGGTTCTGTACCTCAGCTGTTCTCGGGGCTGAGCGGCGGTGGTGGTAGCGGCAGTCAGTAAATGAGCAGGCCCTCCTGGCTGGCTAGGCGGCGTCGGTGCACCTGGTCCTGCTCCAGCTCCTCGTGGCTGGGATGCCAGAGCTGTGCTAGGATGCGCTCCATGCTGAGGGCGTACACTGTGTGGGACGGCACCACGGCACGATGCACCTGAGCCGCGGCAAATGGACAGCATCTCTTCACTCACTGCTCAGATGGACCTCTGAGAAATCCATCACCAGCTGCTATGACCCACATGTCTGGCAAATGCAGATTGGTGTGCTCTTTGGGGGTGGGGGGGGCAGAGTGCTGCCTTACACCCTCCGCCCACCCCCCATCAGCAGTGGTGATGGAAAGTAATAACTACCATGAAATCAAAATAAATTCTCCATCAACCATCCAGACATCAGAAGCTCAGGGCACAAGACAGGGGATTCTCTGGTGAGGATGCCTGTATATCACTCACACACTCACACACACACACACACACACACACACACACACACGCAGGATACTTAACTAACCTGTAAAGAATGTGTCCTGTAATATGTTTATTAAAAAGCAGCATTACCTGCAGGGCCTCCAGCAGATCAGCCATGTTAATGGGCGGCAATGGGGGGGGCAGGGAGCCCCCAGAACAGGCCAGCAGGAGGGCCGCCTGCTGCTCAGCTTCATCAGGGGACACCTGGGGGGGCGGGCCTGCAG
>JAODKF010000049.1:17079196-17121522 GCA_026779585.1 Mormyrus proboscirostris | reverse complement strand
GGGGGCGGGCCTGCAGGGAGGGAGGCACTAGGCGGGGGGCTGGGGGGGGGGGGCAGCCAAAGCAGGCTGTCACTACACAGCAAAGCACTGAAGGAACTTTTCATGTAAAGGGTTCCAGAGCACACAGACTGACTTGCCAACCAGACCTGCTGCTGGATTTCCCAGTCAGATCTGCTGGCGTACAAAGAATGCAAAGGGGGGGTCCTCACCAATCTGTGACGCTGTGGTACGCTGCCACGCTGTTCTTCAGGTAGGGCTGGGGCGTGACGTCGCTGCCGAAGGCGTAGGGGAAGTGGCCGTCACGCAGACGGTAGGCTTTGCGCCGCGAGATCACTGCAGTCAGCACGTCCTTCAGGTGAACCTGTCAGACAGCATGCAGTGACCACCATGGCGTCTTATTAAATCGCTGCTGGAAAAGCCCTTACTGCCTAAATGAGGTGCTCTAACTTAAGTAGATCATATACTTAAAAAGCCAGAACTTTTTTCTTCTTTAAATTCTTCCTGGAGATGACAGAAATTGAATAGTGCTAAATGTTCACACCATGCTGCTGACTCTCAGATCTCTGTCACACACACACACACACACACACACACACACACACACACACACACACACACACAGTTCCACCTCATTGTTCTCTTTGTGGGGACTCTGTGCTCTTATGGTCAACCTATGCAATAGCAAAGGACACAGTGTCCAGCACAGTGTTTTCTGGGGACCAGACTGTTCGTGATTTTTCTCCCTCCCAGCTCCCTGCCAGACAGTCATGAACCATCTGTGGATCTCTGAGGAACGCATCGGGGAACACTGCTCCAGAATACGCAGAGAGACACCAATCAAGCAGACCTGGAAGTTTTGTGTGTAGGAAGAATCCCATTCGGAGGAAATATGCAAACTCAAAGCCACAACGCTACACGCCAAGCAAAATGACAACCAAGTTACCAGACAGAAAAACAATGCAATCAAAACAACCACAGCTGTGTATGACATTTAGAGTTTTAGCCCACCCCACTCTTCCATCTTTCCTTTAATACACTAGCACACTGCCCAGACTAGTTGCCAAGTCAAACCCGTCTCCTTGGCACCTACATCTCAGTTTAAGGTATGACGATTCCAGTCGGAACGCCACTGAGAAGAGGGAGGTGACTAAATTTATTCAAATTAAATTTTTAAGGCCCAGTGGTGATGACTGCCCTGTCAGCCACAAGATTCGAACCTACAACTTTCCAAACACACAAATCGCTAATCCGCTGATCTCGCCAAGTGGCTACACACCTCCACGGCGCAGACGAGCATGCCCACTGCGTCCTCGGTGACGTTGTCCAGGCCGAGCTCAAAGGCCGTGACCATCATACGCGCCTCCAGCTGGCCGCGGGTCGGCAGCAGCAGGGTGTGGGCACTCAGACGCAGCTCCTCATCCTCGCCCGGGGTCAGCTCCCGTGGGCTGAAGGGCTGAGCCGCGCTCAGGGGGTTCTGGGGCTGGAACCGGTGCTGAAGGCATGGATGGAGAGCAGGGTCACACGGGCAGACCCCCCACCCCCCTAGTGCCCTGGGAGCTCATATTTTGCTCTCCAGTGTTTGCTCATGTTAAGTCAAAAGCCATTTGTGGAAAAAAGGCAGTTTACCACTATACATGTAATACCCATGATGGATGCGTGTGTTCATTTTTATAGTTTCGCTTACAAACACATTTAGTAAAGCTGGGAGTCAGGACGAAACTCACATCAAATTTCTGTCTAACAGATGGGAATTTCTTCTTTCGGTTGGGTTTGCCAGGCTTAGATGCAGAGCCACCTTGCCATGGTAAAGAACCAGGGCCCTCTGTTAGATGGGAAGTGAAATTCACAAGGACTGTCAGGACACACTCACGGGTCAGGCTTCAACGGTCTGGGCATTTTCATATTTGGATGCAAAACTCCTTTTACCTGGTGCAGAAACTATGATCTGGCAGCGGGTAAGAATAGCCAGCAGGAAGTCATTGTGAACATGCACTGTAAAAGGAACAGACAAACACCTTTAACAAAATCAGAGCTATTCTCACTGCTATGTGTAGGTTTTGAAGCTGTATTTGCATAATCACTATCAAGATCATCCACACAACCCAAAATCTACTAAAAATAAATGACCATAAAAAGATAATAATGGCTGTGAATTTAAACCTATATAATACAGGATCCCAATGTCATTAATGTTACAGTAAAAAGCAGGTATTTGTGATGTGTACTAAAAACTGGGGGCCTCGTTTATCAAAATTGCATACACACACAAAAAGCCCAGAATGTGCATATGTAACAAGACTGACAGGGAAATGTACATATTTATGGATACTCTGGCCTATGCAAGATTTTAGTAAAACCAGGAAAATGTGACACCCATTGTAAAGCTGGGAACTGCATACAGACCAGCAAAATGTCTTGAAGAAATTGATATATTTTTTTCAAATATTACATCTTGACACCTCTTATGAATTGAAATATCTGTAATTATTACCAGTTGCACTGAATGTCAATTAAGTGTCAAACATTTGCATGCATGGATCGTTGTATACAAACAGCCTATAGTCATGATAATGGAGGATTAGAAGGGCAGATTATTGTTACTTGCCTACCATTTGCAGTTTGTCTATTTGGCATTTAATGAATGCAAAGGCATCACATTGGACCTGTGCACAACAAATTACTTCTTTTCCTCGTTCTTCAGATCCGATCATGTCTTTTGGATATAATGTATTCTATAGTGCTGACAGAGTTTATTACAACAGCAGAGTGTTGCGATCCAACACACTTTTTCTTGACTGCGGTACTTGTGGTCCTAATTTAACATTTTTCAAGCCTCTACCTCATACTGTTTAAAAATCCACTTGGTTTATTTAATTTACATTACTTTGCACCCAGAGTAGCTTGATTTGCGTATGTTCATTTAAGGTTAATTGTGGGTGGGAATTGGACAGAATCTCAGGCCCATGCATGTACATACTTTTAGAGTACAGTTCTGACAGATCAAGAGGACAATATAAATATATTGAGTTTGATAAATAAGACCCCTGGAATGTAGCTACCATGGTGACCAGAACCCATTCAGTGTTTACAGTTAGCAATGCAGTACGATAAAACAATTGTGTCTGACATGACAAGTATGTGTGTGCCTGGTTAGTCGGAGGAAATGTGCTGTTGAGAGGCAAAAAGATTTTTCTTTCTCTGTTTATTTGGTCTTAGTAATGCCACTGGTCATTTACAAACTGATAAAAAAGAGGAATATGTAGCTGAACTTGCAGTGTGATTTTTGTCTCGATATGGGACTCGCCCACCCATGCTCTTAATTTCTGGCTTCGGTGTTGCGCTGCACAGTTAAACTGTAAAATTATCCGTGCATGACTGCCGATGCAACTATCGCATGAGCTGACGCAAAAAAACATACATTTATATAAATCGGCATAAAATAAAGGACTGACAAAGTCTATCTTCCCAGGTTATGACACCCCTTATCTGCCCCAAATGAAAACAGTTTACCGTTGTCTTGACCCAGAAGCCGGCGAGCCTCAGCGTCAAACTCGTCCTTGCTTATCTTCTGTTTGAACCATAATTTGAGGTTGGCCCAGTACCTGTAAAAACAACAAACCGAGCCCGGAAGCGATTCATTTCAGCCCAAAACTCCCACCTCATCTCCGCATCGCTAGACGACCGGCGAGATACAGCTTCTGCTAGTGGCAGCAATGAACCAGCAACCGTAATAATAACGAAAATACTACAAACGTCCAAAGACGCACGCGGTTAAAAACGCGATAGCTCCTGTTTGCATGTATTACATTCAGCCAGTATCCAAATACCAGCGTAGATACTAAGATGGAAAAGTCCCAAGTCTCTATGGCCTTCCAAGATACGCAGTTATATGTTATTTCACTTGCATTTAAAGCCTAAATGTGACTTGTGCGTCAGGCGCTTGGGAAGGGTTTTGTAGTTCCCTTTCTTTACTTACTGCTTCACGTTATCACCTATAGCATCGGTCAAATTCTTCTTTGCAACTTCCAGCTCGCTAACATGGGTAGCCATGGCTGCGATATGATCGTCTTACCCAGGCATGTACAATCGAGCTCAGCTTAAGATGCATCGATTAGATGGACGGGGGAGAGGACGAATTAACACAGTCTTCTTCATGGGATCTAGCAACATGTGCCACAACCACTCGAGAAGTGCATACCGCCGCCTAGCTGCTGAATACTGTCAGACACTTATACTGCTTACAGCCATCGATCACACGCTCTTCTTGATTCATTAACGTTAATTTTTATTTCATTGTATTTATTTAAGAACTAAATCCAGGAGTAGTGAATCCTTACTAAAACATTCTCAGGCTTAGCACTTATTACTTAGACTCATCTGCAGAAACTGTAATTCACTATTAATTATAAAACACACGGGCGTCAGGAGTCCAGCCAGGGCGATTCTAGGATTTGTATCTGAAAAATTGTATCTGAATCGAATTGTATCTGAAAATATGGGACAAATCGCTTAGTATATTTAAATGTTATTGGTACCGTAAAAGACCATATAAGTACATATTCAAGTAAAACAAATTTCCTTTTCCGATAACAGCGGTGAGAATATTGACTTATCCCCACAAGGTGGCGGCATGGAACCACCAGGCCGCAGTATTATAGGAAGGCATCTGTAGTTACATAATACAAAACGAAACGATTAAAACATGGGACCAGTAACTATCGCAGCACCATTATTGCAGAGATTGCAGATTCTATCCACCATGACATTCCGTTCACGTCTCCGAGGTTTGTTAGGAATGTAAGGACTAATGTTAGATGACCAGCTGTCTTTAGTTGAGCACTTAACATGGGGTATTCCAGTCTTGCAAATTTAACCGTTTACACATCAGGAAGGTCAGGCTTTTTCTGTCTAAATATGCAGCTTAATATGTAGTCTAGACACTTGTTATCCCACAAAATGACTACTGGCAGGTTTACCAGCTTGTACTATCAGAACACCGCAGATGATTCAAAACATGGCAGCACGTCTGATATTCAGTCAACCCAAGCGTTCTTATGTCACACATTCCTTGTCACTGTTCACTGGCTTCCCAATGGAGTTCAAGTCCTTGGTTCTGGCTTACAAGTCCACTAATGGACACACGCCCATCTACATCAAAAAGCTCCTCAAGACCTATGTCCCACCTCACCCCCTTCGGTCACCAAACTAACACCACTTGGAACTCCCATTGCCAGATGACAAGTACCATTCCAGGCTGTGTAGTTCCCCAGTGGTGGAATTAACTGCTGAACCGCGTCCAGTCATCAGACTCCATCTTCACCTGCAAGAAAACGCCTTAAGACTCACCTGTTACCTGAATTCCTTTACTAACCTGATTGTTCTTTGAATGTGTTCATGTTACAGTTATTGACACTTGCAGAGTCTTAAATAACTATTAACAAAGTAAGAACCTAATAAGTATTTATGTAATGCTCCACTTGTATCTGGCCATTTATTGTAAGTTAAGCCTAGTGGCATTTCTGCCTAGTCGACTCCTTGACAGCATGAATTTTTGCAATCTGTCAATTGCCTCGCTTGAATGTTGCTTTGGACAAAAGCATCTGCCAATTATGTAAAGTTGTAATAAATTCGGAATTATATCCATGTTTTTAAAACAAAAGGTTATATATTTTGAAAGTCCTTCAAAAGCAAACCAAGCAATGGACATTACTTTATTTCCTCTCTGTTCAGATGCATTCCACAGTCCATGGATTAAATATCATAACATATAAAGAAGAACTTAATGTTTTGATAATGTTCACAAATGTAAACGCACCAGTAGAGACACAGCCTTCTGTGGCATTACCACTGTTATTTTTTCCAGTTCATTTTCTAATTAACTTGTCACAATTAAATATCAAATTAGATGCTAATTATTCAGAACATAAATATTAAAAATGTAGCATACAACATTCAGAATAACCCTCATCTCCATCCATCACAATCTGCTGCTCCCACGCAAAATAAAATGAACTGAAACCAAAGGTTCAACAATCCAAGTAGATTTTTATTTCAGTAGGAAAAATCTAGTCAGGCCTGTACCTAAAATCTTCAAAAGCTTACTGTTGTGCAAACACAATATCATGATGTTTCTTCACTCATACATACTTGGGTATTTAATCTTTACATTCCACTTTCAGGAATTTAAAAAAAAAACCCAAACCCAAAAAAGAAGGATAGTTTTGACCTGCCTCGTGCCCAGGAGCACATCGCTCAGTTCAAAGGTCATTGTGCTGACCTGGGACATGCAGCCTCTGTGAAACACTGACCCCGGCAGCTACCCATCTGGGTGTGAGACTGGAGGGCCAGGGAGAAGACCGTGACTCGCCAGCCTGACGGCACTCAGTAACACAATCATCAGTCAGGTTACTAACCAGTCCAGCATTACGTGCCAATCTCAGGCTCAGTAATGGGCAGCAAGCAGCTCAATGTACACATCAGCAGAAAATGCTATTTCTGTCAAACACAGCTGTGACAGTACATGTGCATCTGTAGATGTATTTTGTAGATCACAAACACAAACTTCATGAAAAAAATTCTGTTAAAAATATCTGGACACATTGTTACTAGAATTGGGATGGGGGAAATTATTATTTAAAGCCAGGTCTTAATTTAGACAACTTAAAAGCCAATCCATTCATGTGCCTGGTGTGCAAATAGTCTAAGAAGTTACAACAAATCTCCGGTTAGTGGAGGTACCCCTGGTCTTCACTCAGTGTCATATAAGGACTCCTACTCACCACAAACTCCCCTTTGAACTATTGAACAAAGCCAGTGCAGTAAGGGGCCAAGTATGGTCTGTAGACAGATCCCTTGCAAACCATTTACATCTTTAAAGGTATCCTTTCTCTTTCTTGCTACCATGCTGGAGATGCACCAAATTACCTACAAACTTGCTTTATTCAGAACGACACATTGGGTAAACAGTGTCCGTAGTAACATTTTATGGAAAGGCTACCTAACTCGCCCTTGGCACAAAATTAATAACACACAATATCTCACAGCAAACAGGGTCTGGGAGCTGCCTCTTTCCACATACAATGAGGTTAAATCTCAATTAGAAACAAGCACTGGCATGTGCCTACAGTGGGCTGGATGACAACACGACGGCCTAATGTACACGCTTGGCTTTTTGACCCCACCCTCCCCCCACATTTCCCAGTCAGTGGCTGCCTTACTGCCTCATCTTGTGTCCTGGTGCTAACTGCTCCCCCTCTGCAACCCTCATAGCACCCAAATGAACCTGCCTTCAGAATTCTGAGTCCGACAATTTCATAGAAAAAAACTAAATCTACATATTTTTTGTACTGCCAATTTGTGTTGCATAATATTCATGTTATATCTTATATTTACATTGTCCTTATTTAGCAGAGCCATCAATCCAAAGCATTGTGCATTTTCAGAGTGCAGGGTCAGTCCATCCCTGTAGCATTTTGGGGTTAAGGGCCTTGCTCAGGGGCCCAATAGTAAAACCGACCCTGGGACTCATTTTCAAAATAACTATCATTTTCTTCTACTGAAATATCCACAGAGCACCCAGCGCCTAACAGTGTAATTCACACCAATTTGACTGCCAAGATGCAAATTCAAATTCACACATGGAAGCAAAATGGCGGCAATATTTGAAACACATATATATAAGGTTTTGTGCCTTTTACATTAAAAATAAAAATTCATAGTGAACTAGCAGGACTTCAGTCGTTGAGCTCTATGCATACATTAGGATCTGAAGCTTAACACCGCGTACTAGCGTCAGGAAGAACATGACATTTGGATGAACCTACATGTGATGTGCCCAGACTGGCCTGCGAATGTCAGCGGGGTGAGTGCTAGCCGTCACAGATTAACATATCAAATGCACATTTAAAAAAGTCAAGTAATGAAAAATGGTACATAAGACATTCAAATGGCAAATAAATGTAATAGCTAAACAACCGAATGCATGAACAATATTCCCATAAAAAATAATACTGGAGACTCCCAAAAAAACAAGTTACTCATAAATACAGCTAAGTAAAAGATAAAGGAAACGTCTGTACTTTGTGTAGCTGATGAGCGTGTTTTTACAGGTGACGGTACGTCACGCAGCTCATGTTTCACTCATCCTCGTGAAGCACCCTCTCTCACCCGCAATCCTCCAAAGTCTTTCAGCTGCTCAGTGTGAAGGTCTCGTTAACAAGATTTGGTCTAAATGTTCATTGATGGAATTCATGCCGGCAGAAAAAAAGGTTTTTAAAAAAATGGATGAATGAACTAATCAAAGCGTGATCACAAAAAAATACATTGTACCTACAGTATTTGAATTCTTATTTATAAATTTACCCAGAGAGTGTAAACTCAAAGGAAGAGAGCTGAATATTTGAATACTGTATTTTGAAAGTGCTCAAAAAGCTGCAGCGACGAGTCCCTGTTCACAAATAAAGCATAAGCCGCCACCCCCAAAAAAATGGCAACTGAAAATCCTGTTTCATGCTTCTTTCTTTAGTAGTAACCAGCTGTGAAAATACTCAACCCCTACAATTAGGAAGGGCTCCAGAGAGACAAATGGTGTTTGCTCCGTAAACTTCTCCTAGGCAGCCCAGGTGTAGTGCGCGCCACTAAGCAGGCGTCCCTCTGGGACCAATACTTGGGCCCATTTACTAATGTACAATGCAACACGGGCAGGACAAAAAGAAACGGTAAGGGAGGGTTAGGTCCAACTGGCAAGCAAAGAGGAGGCCAGACGACACTGAGGTCCCACGCGATGCGATCCGCATCCGTTCCAAGGTCCCCACATATCTATGACGAAAAGGAAACTGGTCTGAAGCAGCATTTCGGAGCTGCAGGGCAGCATGGCCCTGCGGTCAGTGGTTAATCCAGCCAGAGGCAGCAGGCAAGGCCCCTCCAGCCTTAAGGCAGCAGTGGCAGGTGGGCAGGCTCTGGTGAGGGCAGTGGGAGGCGAAGTCGTCACACTGCTGCGGGCTCCGTAGGCGGGGTGCTCACTCGAAGGACATCAGATTTGCAGGAACCTGCCACAGAGGGGATGGAGGGAGGGACAGTTTCTCAGCGATAGCATGTGACATATTTAAATGGTCTTCCCTTTCCCTGAATGAAATAGAAGATTTGTTGTCACCATGGTAAACCATTAGCATAAACCTAGGCTAAGAATCCACCCAGGTTCTGACCTGTGATCAGATGTATTGGGAATTACCTGCTGCTTGTTGCTCTGGCAGGCTGCACTCAGGTGCTTAAACCACAGCTGAGCATTCGCCCGGTTTCCCGCCTGATACTTGTAAGTATTTCCTTTAAAAGAAAAAAAAGACAATGAGACCTGAAACCTCAGTTCACACAGAGCTCCTTCAGAACCCTATGTATGGAAGTGATAAGCGAGATTAGGTATAACAAACATAAAGTTTATATTTAATTTTACAATCCTTTTTGTCCAAAGCGACATATAAGTGAGGTAAATAGAACATTACTAACATAGCTAGGCTGAGCTTCCATCCAATGCCCACTTACAAGTGTATACAGTACAGGAGCAAGAAAGAATTAATTACATCAAATGAATACACTCCTACATGTCACACTGAGGATTGGGATCTGTGTGCAGTAGCTGGAGAGTGTTACAACACAGCTTGCCCACACCACTGGAGCCTCACAAGAAGCACCATGTGGATGCTGTCAGCTGAATCATCTGGCATGTTTCTGTAAAGGTTCAGGACGTGACACAAGCCAAAGCTGAGGAGATAAGATTCCTCCTCAGGGCTTGACTCGATTTCACTGAAGGCACTGCTGAATGCAGAGGGTAAGACTACAGCACCCAGATCCTGGGACTGTGTGGCCCCATGTCCAACAGGAACCAAAACAGCCCAAGATGAGAAACAGATGGTCATAGAGTTACAGAGGCAAGGGTATGGTCAGTTCAGAGAAAAGCCAGGCCATCCAGGGAAGCTTCTCATTACATTCCCACAATGCAACAGTAATGGAGGGGCATGACGGCTGCACTGATTCACAATGAGCTGGAGGTCGAGGTCCTTGAGTTCTCACCGTGTTCAGAGTCAGTCAGTAGGAAGACATCTGAGTGCTCGGGGTCGTCTGCCATCATGGACATCCAGCCTACCACTGACACACTCTTGCTGGAGGTGGATTTGAACTGTCACGGACACACACGGACATAATTTGGCTGTTTTTCCAGAAAACATCAGTTACACTGCTTTTCTGCCATCTTTATAGACACCTGGTATTTGCCTTGCCGTGCACAGCCCAGGGAAGACACGGGCATTTCTGATTCATGTACTTAACATACATATTTTGAATACAAAATTGTATTTTGTAAGTTGTATGATTATGTAAAATGATTATGTAATTTGTATCAAAATACCTTGATGTTCAGAACTTTTGTATTTTGAAAACGCAAGAAATATTTTCCTCATAACATCATGTGCAAAACGTTTGTCTGGGCCTGCTTTTTTCCAGACATTTTAATGAATGGTCATTGGAGCCAATAGTTGATCACTTGTGGTGAAGCAAAAGACTTACATGCTCCATTCAGGCCGACTAGTGTTTAAAGCTTTGGAGATGTTGCTGAGTGAAGCACTTAAATTGTTGTTTTTTTCATTTTAAATTTCGTTTGAGTCATACGCATCTGTGTAGCATAAAAGGAAGCAATTAAATTAGAAGTTTACTGTAATTTTCAAGTACTGACTATCTGAATGTTCACGTGAGTAGTTAGGATGTTAGGATATATTTAACACTTCTGAATTTTTGATCTTTTGCTTGGTTTCACATTTATATAGTCTCATTAAGCAGTGGACAAATGCGGCTCTTATGCTTGGCCATTTGAGTCGGTGTGCTTCTGAAGGAACAGACTGATACAAAAGAAAGTGGAGTGTTTTTTTAATACAAAACGTTGTGGTTTATTTTGATACTTTCAAATGGGGTATTTTGTATCAAAATACATTTCTGTGTATTTTTGAAGCCTCATAGCATCCCAGCCAAGTCATTGTAGTGACCCTGACCCACCCTGCCTAGAAGTATTTGATCACAGACTATTAGGCGCATCATCTCTACATACCGGTTCACAGTCCTTCTGTCTTTTCAATACCCCTCTCCCCATCTATTAGAATATTTGATCAGTCTGGCTTTTACTCAGCCCTACTATGGCAGGAGTGACGGAGCCCCCTTGCCGTGATCGTGATCCCCTGGCACACGCACACCCCACAGACACACTCACGTGTTTCCTCTGTGTGGCCTTCAGGGCCTTGGCGGGATAGTAGAATAGCTGCGTTCCACACAGAGCCACCCAGTACTTTGTCCACGATGCTACCTGAAAGGTCACAAACATGCCCAGGGGTCACCAGCAGCCAATGTGAATGCAGGAGCCATCCTGCTTTTGTTCACCACTATTTCCAAGGCCTTCAGCACATACAGAAGGTTGTGGTTCATAGAACCTCTTCTGCATGACCACTCCGGTAGTTGATGAGTTTTTACTGCAGCATTCTTTTCCAAGTACTCCTATCCCATTACAATGTAGCTAAAGGTCGTCCATGTATTTAAAATGCCAGAGGCAGGACACCCAGTTATAAAGGCTGACGGCTGCACCACGGTAGAATTGTCCCAACTGATGGCTGATGTATGCCAAGCAGCTCAAGGAGAACTCTAGTTTCATTCAAATTGCCCGGCACTCCATTTTACACAAGCCCCTGACAAACTGCGGGTAGAACGCTCCAGTAAAATGGCCCAGAAATATTTTCGGATTGTTTTCCTTGGAAGTACGGAAAAGGGATATGGCAAACTCCGTCAGTTGCGAACAAACGCTCAGCATAAATGGTGCTGACAGCTTGGGAGGGTGGCGTTTGCTTTTGGGAACATCAGAGGGCAGAGCTTTCAGCGTTAGGAGTGCCGGGTTGATGACGTGCCGCATGGGTCAGGGGAGGCTGAGGAGGACTCCGCTCTCTCACCGTGGGCTTCTTCCCCTCCTTTAGCAGGGTCTTTCTCCGCAGGACCCCCTGTACCGTCACAGCCCCCGGGAACAGGTGTATGGCCAGCTCCTCTGATTCCGCAGAGCTGGGGGGGAAAGGTGGGGTATGGTCAGCTGAGGAGAGCCAGACACACACGCATCCATGTGCAACTGTGCCCATGCGCGCGCTCACACACACACACACACGGACAGGAATCATAATCTGTAAACACGTACAGCCAACCTCAAGTAATGCTGAGAGTTTTACACACCCTGCTTCATATGGAAACAGAAGGCAAGAAGGTAACTGTCCAGATGCCACACAAGACAAAAGTGTGTTGAATCATGCTCTGCTAGATCCCAGGACTGGATCATTCAGTGCTTTATCTGACCATGTGTATGTGTGTGTCATGCTAATTCAGCATGGACATGATCCAGCCATAAGTATGTGTATCTACAGAACAAGATATCTCAGGACAATCACGTCACCAATATAGACAGCACTACCCCTCGGGAAAACACTGACCAGATTACTGAGGGTTGGCTGCGTATCAAGGGAAACCTGAAGTCCATGGACGAGTCCAAGAACACGCACATAAAGAATAATCAGTTATGCTAAATGAAGCAGATGTTTATGCAGAAAACGCTCCTATTCCCCCAATTGTTCCCTTCTGCATAACTGAGCAACCCATTCCCCATCCAACATCAGACCCATCCTGTGACAGGGCAGGGGTTTCCAGTGAGATCCCTAACTCAGCAAGGTACGGGCATCATTAGGCCACTGAAACCTAGGAATTAAATAACCCGCCTGAGTGAACGGGTCCTTCTGAAGTTCTCTGTGTGTTTATGGACAGTGGATAGGAAAGCCCCTGTAACACAGCATAGGAGAGAATGACAGCAAAACCGAGGGGGGTGCTGTGGGATGTAGGAAGCTGAAGCACGTGATTCACAGGTTAGCCCGTCACCAAATTTCACCGCTCTGCCAGCACTACAAACTTCTGCCCCCTGGTGGGGTGGGGGACATCGTACCTGCCAGCTTTCTGGGCTCCTCTGTAAGGAACTCGGGCCACCCTGGTCACAGGGCCCAGGGAGTGATAGAAGCAGTTCCTGTTGAATTTCAGCATATAGGTGGTTTACGGCACAGCAGGGCAGAAATCTGTTCTGGATCAAAGCTACTAGACTGCACAGCTACATCTGAGGTGCTTTCGCCACATAGTGGGAGTGCACTGCTCGAGCCCCCTGGGGGCTTAGATGACAAGTGATACGGCCAAGCAGCAAGATGACAAAGCCACCACGGGCAGGCCGAGAGCTGGCAAGGCAGTAACCGCTGGAGTTTGGGTTACATCACAGACCGGTGACCTGACAGCTGGATCGCAGCTGAGGCACTCGCAGGATCTTCCTGAGGCACTTTTGAGTTAAATTTGCAGAGGAATTACTCGAGTAAATAACACAGCTTTATCAAGAGGTGAAAAGGCTGTTTTGTACAGAGATGGTACACACCGAATGCAATAATAATGCTCAAAGTCAAATACTGTATACCACATTGAAACAATTGTAATTCAATTGCAGAAAGGTCTGACGTGCTCATGCAGGGAGACCCAGAGTGCATGCGGTGACCCCAGCCTGGGTAGGCCGGCGCACTGAACCGTTTCACTCAATTTGGGCTCCCAAGGCGGCATGGGTGAGCCGGATGTCAGGGACCATCGGCAGGCGGCATGCCCATGTGTGCTCACCTTTCGAAAGCGGGCCAGGACATCTCCTCACTGAGCTCTGAGCCGTCACTGCTCCCTGCGGACAGAGGTCAACAGTCACACACTGCAGGGGTGTGTCCGCATGCGGGAGACGACTACAACCAACCGAGCGAGATGCCGCTGGATAGTGTGGAACTCTCCGCCTGGCCCCGGGCGGGCGTGTGACTCTCCAGGACGCTGTCGTCCAGCAGGTGCCTGGAGCTGGCATTGGGGAAGGTGGCGCTCTTGAACTCGGTCGTGTTTACCTTGTGGATGAAGCTGGAGGGGGCAAGCATTGATGTATGAGACTTTGCTAATGCAGACATGACTACTGATGTAGCACCGATCAGTCTATCGATCCATTCTTCCCTCACATGTGAACAAGACCAAGATACTTAATCTTGTCCTCCTGAGGCAGTAACTCATCCCTAGCCTAGCAGGGAATATTTGCTAGGGACTGACTTGTATCCTAGGCTGCGGCACTTCCTGTGTCCATAGGGAATGAGGCTTCGTGGTGAAGGGGGCGTGGCCGGCCCTTTGGCCAAGGCGCCGTCTGCTGAGGTCCCTCTTCGGCCACACTGAGGAGAGGATGTGTCCGGACCTGGACAGGGAAGAGGCCAAGACTCAGCATTTTGTTGGAGTTCCCACTGAACCCAGCTTTTCCTGAGCGACCCGACCAGACACTAACCTGCGAGGTCCTCCCTGGAGGCTGCGGAGCGAGGGGTGCTGGTGCCAGGCTCAATCTTTAAGGACAGCCTGACAGGAGGGATCACAAGAGGGTCAGCGGACGAAACAGCCCATCATGGGTACAGGCTGTGGCAACAGCAGGTCTAAAGGGTTCCGGCTCTTTACTTGTAGTTGTCATCCTCTACAAACTTCTGAAGCTCCTCGATGTAATGAACAGAGCTGAGATACTTCTGGACGTGAGGCAACACTGGTATATCTGTGGGAAATGGCGGCAGGGGGGTTGAGGTAAGGCTGTTTGTGGCGAGAGCTGAAAACCGCTGCACTGAAAGGGAGATGGTGCAGCATAACTCACCGTATTCACAGGAGCGTTGCAGGTCAGAGATGATCCTCAGGATGTTGTTCATCAGGTTTGATCGCTGCTCACTCTCCAGGATGCTGCCGGTGGAGGGGTAGGCCGAGTCTATGTAGGTCAAGTCCGACAGATACATCCCTGAAGGACAAGCATTGGAAACGAGCTTGGGTCATGGATGCAAGATGCACCGGAAATGTTTGAAAACATAACAGCAGCCTTTCTTTCGAAGGCCAATTATAATCATGATAGAGAGAAGGAAGATGGAGGATATTTAGAATCTGGACAGGGAATGTACAAGGAGGCAAGAGAGAGAACATTCAAACCAAAGACCCTTGGAGATAAAGACAAATACAAGCCTCTGACCCTGTATGTGCTAGCCACCTGCTTAGGGATGAAAACAGAGCCACACTCCCTTCCAGGTCTGCAGTGAGCATGCGGCCTTCTCAGAAATTAAGTTAGATTTCAGCATTTGCTATTTTGCTTATTGTATTTCATTTGTCTTACCTGTATAGTGAACACTGAGACATTATGATATCACTATCCTACCAGAACATTATATAAACAGCTGAACTGAGATCGGATCCCATGCATCTGGGGCTCAGCCAGAAGGCTGCAGTGGCCGCAGTGAGAGGAGGAGCCCACGTTCAGGCATGTTAACGAACAGCCTTCCAGGCTCTCAGCGACCGTTCACCCGGCAGGGGGGACTGAAGAGGCAGCCGATGTCAGCTGGACCCAGCTGCCGGCCTCTTGGCCTCCGTGAATGGAACTGAAGTTGAATGTTTACAGTACTGCACAACTGACAGATGAACATGAGTCAGAAATGAGGGAAGAGACATGATCCAGAAATTATCGGGGGTTGGGGGCACAAGAACTTTCCTTTTGGGTAAAAGCTCATGAAGAGATGAGAGCATTTAGGAGTTTAGACTTTGCAAAATGAGTCCTAGCATGTTCAAGCAGAACATTGTGCATCGCAAATAAAAAAGAGCATGGGATCTGGGGGGGTTAATTTTAGGAGGCATGAGAAAGGAGGGCAAAGGATGGGGGGGGGGAGTAGCTTGAAGAAAGCAGACATCAACAGGACTGCAGCAGAAGAGTGAAGTAAGAGCTATCCCCTAACAGGATTAGGAATTAAACCTTGAGATTAGGAAGCCTGATGGCATGTTTTCTTTGATGCTGATGCACAACATAAATCTTCATTACTGATCAGCACCGAGGTGGAGCATGCCAGCTGTGTGCGGTGAGGGGCTGGAGTGATGCAAGTTGGCTAGAACAAAAAGGGCAATGCTACACCATCACAGAACCCCCGAAGACTCACATTCCAAGTATGGGCTTTGGAAAATAGAACTGTGGGAGAAGTTTAACATACAACTCTCTGTAAAATTATTTATATGTGATTAGACTTAGAGGAAAGGACCCAAAGTTCAAACTAAGGAGTAGAAAGTGCATTTCTATCTAGCCTTTCTGGGAAATAGGATTCCCCTCCTCCTTAACAGCATGTACATGTCAGACACACCAAATAAAAACTGCTGTCAAATGAAGAACATCTCACATATAATTAAGTAACTGCTAGGAATGAGTCTTGTTCCAAAAAATGCAATACGGTCAAAAAAAAAGACACAATGAAAAGGGGAATCGGTTCCTCATGCCACTAGCCCCAGAAAGCTGATGGGTCAAACAGCACTAGTTTTAGTAAATAGTAGATTACAGTCCCTGAGCTAGACATGCTGTTCTCTGGCTTTCTGAAAGCAACATGGCCCCAAAAGTGACCCACTTCACAGCAGTGTGTCGGGGCAGATTGGCAGCTGCTCAAAATGTCTCAGAACATGTTGTGATCGTGCTGCACCGAGGTCTTGACTTCTCTTGCTTAACGCGACGCAGGGAGCAGGTCTCCTACCTTCACCTCAATACGCTGATACATTAAACAGCCGGCATGGCTCCAAACATACGATATCCTCCTACGGGCCCTCTACCGCCACCTTCAGGAACACACATGAACCAACCCGATGTGGAGCATGACACACTCAGAAAGTCACTTAATCCCCTTCCTTTATTGCCGGTCTTATAAAAGCGGGGAGCATGATTTGCTGTGAAGAATCCTGCCCATCCATCCTATTCAAAACCCACTCATCTACCACTCATGCACAAAGCCAGAGTTGAGTGGAACCTGTCCAGGAAGCACCATGCACTCCAAGTGGGCAAATGTGTAAACAGCATCTGTACCTAGAATTAGACCCGGAACAAAACAAAATGGCAACGCTCAGTGACCGGTCGATAATTCAGGCACTCTGGTCTTCTGGGATTTTACACACATGACCTGCGGAGGGCGCTTTCTATAGGCAGGTCTCACGGGAAAGAAAAGAGAGCCTCTCACCTCAGCATTTAACAGCTCCTGACCATCAGGGTCAATCTGTCTGCCCCCTGATCCTATTCTATTTTCTTTTGGGGGAAAAAACAACTTTTTGAAATGTCAAACCATAGGAGGGGTTCTGCTGTTTTGCTTTTAGGCATGAGTGACATCAGAGGTGGGCTGGACAGCTCTTAAGTTCAGCCACTCCCCTCCCCCCTCCCCGAAACACTCCCTCACACACTCTCGCACCCCCCCACCGTTTTGTACAAAGCAGATGCAATCAGCTGTCGGCCACTCAGTCTTCCTCAAGCTGCAGCTCCCGCATGTCCTGTTCCAGGGCAATGCCTTAACCACCACTTTTTGGGACCGGCTAGCGAGCACCCCCACCCCGGCATGCAATCGACAGACTCTCCGGCTGAGGCCCCCTCCCAGTGAAGACCACCCCAAACGCTCTTTAAGGTGAGTGAGCTTGCCCACCCGCTGCTCTGCCTTGACCCGCCGTACCGGGACATTCTGTCACTCCCCCCGAGACTCCAAAGGAAAACTGCTTCCTAGTGCATTCCAGATCGTGGTGACAGGCTTGGATTAGTCGTGACTTTTCTCCAAAATCGGCACATGCAGGGAGGGTGGACAGGCTCTGGGTCCTTCTGATGGTTTTGTTCCTCTCTGTTTGTTCCACAGTCCTGTTAGGGATCTCTGAGAAGCAACTGCATGTTTAAAGCCACTGTTAAGCTAACAGTGGCGTGGCCAAGAGTTTCTGCTAATTTTAGCTTGAGTGAGCAGCTAATTATAGGCGCAGGTGTCGATGCGTGTGGCCACACGTGTGCCGCTGAGCCGACCTCTGTCTGTAAGGTGAGCGCCCGCATCCCGGGTGACGTATTTCCAGCGTTCGGTTCATCGATAGTAGAAGGACTGTTCACCCGAGACAGGAGTCTCATTCATGAGCACTGCTACCTCTCCCCCGCTAAGAAAAGTGCAATATTCAATTGACATTTTCCAAATGTTCAAAAACACGTGCAGAAAGCTTAATGACAGCACTGAAAGTTTTCGGCCCAGAGGCTGAAGGGGAAAGGTCAACCACGCTCCCCAATGGCATGATCACACTGCCAAAATCAGTCCTTCAGTGATGTGAGACAGAGGTGCTTCAGAAAAGGCAACTAATTTTTTCTGGCTCAAACTCAATGTTTAATTTAGAAGAACATTGTTCATTTGCAGTACTAGAGAAGATAACCACATTCGTAAGCTTTTTTTTTTCTACTTCCAGAGTGATTTCTACCGATTAGCACAGCTGCAACATGAAATGGGTGAAGCATGTAAAAGTACCTTTTGTGATGTATGGCATCACACAGACAGTCGTGCCCCCAATGCTGATAAAACAGAGGGTTTGGGCCGGGACAGTGGCAGGCAAGGAACACCCAGTGAGGCGAGCCCTTCCCACACAGAGGCACCGGGCCTCTCCCAGCTGGTCCCAATCAAAGCAGGCCTTGTTAAAGCTGGGAGCGTGACTTCCTCCTGAGGGGCATTCCACCGTGCCAATTGGGATAGTACGGTGAGCCCTGGGGTCACTGTGTGAAGCCATTCCCCTACCCCCTCAGCCCCCCAGTCATGAGAGGAGAGAAACCTATCCATCAGAGTCAGTTAGCAGAGATTCGCGGTGCAGCTCGCAACCAGCAGACCCACAGCTGAGCTCCATAGCATGTGGTGTCACCAAGAGACCAGCCTCTACATCCTTACTAATTTCATAGGCGGGGGACATTCTGCATGCACAGCACTCCCCTGGAACCCTCAGGAAGACAAATACGACCAAAACCCTGATCCACAATCTGTTACTCGTCATCTTCACCCGAATTCCTTCACCCAGGCCTCTGCAGGGGGGCTCGGTGTCTAGAACAAGGGGTTTCTGACAGGGAGCCTACAGCGCTGCTGCAGAGCATCTACAGAAACATATCACAAATTAATGTGATGGCAATATAACCACCCACTTTACCTAACAGCAGAGATATTACAGCTCCCCTGGTTCTTAGTGCAATCTTGCATTACTGGTCAGGACCCCAAGCTTCGCCTATTTTCATTTGGGGGCCGCTGGGATAGGAGTGAAAATCCCCCCCTGATTCAGGGCAAAAAAAATAAAAAATGCACCCGTTTGCCTTGCGAGTGAGGAAAATATGAATACATGAACGGTATAAATCAGACAGAACAGAACGTGATGAGACTCGACCCCTGAAGCCCCCTCCCCCTTTCCCGCCGCAGGTTTTTCCAGGGAAATTAGGGATCCTGCTGTGCAGCAGACCCCGGGACCTCACACCCACCGAAGAGTACAAGCACACAGGGCTTTAGTCACCAGCTCCCTCCTGAGCCTCCGAGCGTTCTCTGACCGCAGCCCAGTGGGAAGGCGGGGGGTTGGGGCCTCGTCCTCCAAAGACCCGGTGACACTGGGAGTAATTCACCACCATGTGGGTTTATGGCTAGAAACACACCTCTCTGTAAATGTAAATGAGCAGTTACCTGGCCACAGGAAAATGTACTTTGGAGAGGAGTTTTATAACAAGGAACATTCCGGCGTGTCGACAAGACCGAGATCGCATTAAACAGAGCAGGCCAAAGCCACTGTGCGCCACAACGGGGACCAAAGCAAAGAGAGCCTGTGCGGCCATCTGCGAAAGCATAGGAGGCCCCCCAAGCTCAGTAAGAAGTGTGGTGAGGGATAGGGAGCCAGGCAAGGAGAGACAAGCCAAAGTCAACATGTGACAAGACACATCTACAGTAAGTTGACTTTCCAGCTGCCTCCATTTAGGTGCTTGGAATGAGTGATTTATTCAGATAATTGGATTTTTAACAAAAAGAGATCCTTGTTTGGTTTAGTGGTTTTTAGCATCAACAGACCTGTAATTAATGAGCCTTGACTTAGCTGTTAATGAACCATATGAATTGAGGCTGGATGAGTCAGCTGAAGATTTGCTTTACATTTTCAGTCAAGCTGAACCCAGCATTTGTCCAGCATTTGCTTAGCGCATCTCAAATATTGACATTTTAAATTATTATGCTTCCACTTTTAAAAACAGGTCCTTCATTGCTTAATTATTCAAAATGCGGAAAACAATTGTGGAAAGGACTATAACAGTACATAATAAAATATGTAGCATGCTTCATTTAATCATTGGTGAAGCAAATAAGCCCTAAGGAATTAGTGTTGGAACAGGTCCCTAAACAACGGGCTTCATTTAACACCAGATGAAGCATGAAGCAGCGCCTGGTTTAATCAGAGCTAATTAACTAAGAGCTCAGCTGTGGAAAAAGGCACACAAGCTACAGGCTGCCCGAAATGGGACTGCAAGCTGAGTGCTGAATGCAGGGCGGCACACACCATGGACAGGAACCGGGAACCGGAAATAACCACAAACACAAACTGCTCAGAGGGATTTACATTGCAAGGGTGGGGGGTCTTTCAACATGACATTACCCACAAAGGCAACTCATCAGGGAGTGAGAAAGTCCGACACATAGCTATTTAAGAGAATGTGCTACTGAACTGTTTACAAAGGAGGGGTACGCCATCCAAACAGCAGCCCGCCGATTGGCTGGCCTCCAGCATCATGTGCTTCTACAGAACACGGGACCCAATCAGCCAACGTTTCATCTTCCCAATTGTTCCCACTCCAGCCTTCCAATCGCTCATCCATTATAAAGGCAAATTCCTTCCCAGGATAAATTTCGGTAATAAAAACCTCCAGTCCCAATGCGTTTCCTGGGGGGGGTTGGCTTAATAAATTCACCGCAGGACACTCAATAGGGGCAAGGCTACCAAAACCGGTTCCCTCCTGCTCTCCATTTAACATCCAAGACTGAAGACGACCACGAGTGAAAAATTAAGGAAATTTCCTGTCTGCCTTGCATCTTCCTTGGTGGCGTTTTTAACTGGTCGTTTTCACGGTTTTCCGTGTGTAACAGTCAACTTTTCTAGCTCCTCCAGATTGATTATTGGCTTAATTTCCATCTACCATGATCTGATAGGATTGCAACAGAAGCTACAAACCCTGACATCCAGGCACTGAGCTTTTTGTATGCAGCTTTAATTTACTTGTTTTTCTGGAAAGCGCATCCTGAATCTTAGCCTCACTCATTCCAGCCAACAGTAGTGTGGAAGTACAGTACATTTACACTACACCATAAATCAAAGGAAAAGTAATACTGCTCCCCTATGGGGTTTTTCCTCATTTTTTAAAAGTTGAATGAAGTTTACGTGCAAATGTCTGGAATTATCTCAGTGAGGTCTGAACACCAGATGTGGAAAGGTTGCATTTTGATGGCCACTAATTTTTACAACCAAGAGCACAATTTAAGTCTTAATAAACTGTATTCTTGAAACAGACCATTAATGTCAGCTGTGCAATTTTAATTGAACACTCCTGGGTTTATATAAAAACTTTCCAGTAACACCCCACATATTAAAATTGTAGTATTCATAATAACACAAGTCCTGAGGAATGCACAGACTGGTACATAGTAAGATTTGACAAACATGGTGGCTTCACCACTTTGGTGTATTTGGGCTAACAGTACTTAATGCTAACTAGATGAAGAGTACAGCTAGTTCAGCTCTGCAAACCCAAAATCCTCTGAATCTAAAGCAAACAGTCCGAAGTTATTCAATAATGTTTGGCACTTGGGTGGGGTGGGGGGTAATATTACTGTAAAACAAGTAAACTGATAGAGGGCACTAATGCGCATAGGTCTCAGGGTGATACAGATCAGCCTTATTGAGCAAACCATGTTTTTTAAACTGTACTTGTACATAAGACATTTACAGATGAGAGGAGGCCATTTGGCCCAAAGGCTTGTTTTGGGAGAACTTACAGTAACTAATAGCTCATAGTTGTTAAAATCTTATCCAGCTCTGAATCCAGGGTTTTAGCTTGCACTAAACAGGGAGACTATTCCGTACTCTAACGGTTTCTCAAATTCATTTTAAAATGTTCTCCTGCTACTTTCCACTTATGACCACGAGTTCTAGTATTTAAACTACTATTGAAGTGGCCATTTGGCTGAACAGCATCCACCTAAGGTCATAGTTAGGGTGACTGACATTTTACCACTAAGCTGCACAAGGTTCCTGGGTCAAAGGTAGCTGACCTCCCTCATACACAACAGCAATGGTGACCGCTGAGTAAAATTTAGCACATAAGATATCAAACAGACCTTCAGTGACAGATAGCCAATAAAACATCGATCCATCACTGTGACAGCATATGGCACCAGTGAGCACTTGCCTGAGCCCAAGTGACAAGCTCTGTTGACATGTCAGACATCATATTACTCTTGCTGGATCAGCAGAGACTTGACTGTGTTGTTATAAAATTAAAACGAGTAACCAGACAGTACAATTATCATTTAGTTATTTTCCCATAGATTCATGGCGGATATCATTAAAGAGATTAACTGGTAATTTATATTGATATTTGGAGTTTTCACAGGCATTGTTGTAGAAACATTGGTTGTGTGTTCTTAATTTGGCCATGATTCCTGTTCGGAGAAAACTGGATCTATTTGTGCAGCACATGCTACTGATAAGCATTAGTGAGGTACGCCTGCTTTTCCTCTGCAAGCCCGGCAGTATGAGTCAGTGGGGATGACAACATCTAAGTCCTCGCTGACATGGAAGCACAGATTTTTACACTCATTGCAATATCAGCACTAATTAAGCAGGGAGGCTGAAAGACACGGAAGCCATTCTCCAGAAGTGGCGTTCCTGGGTTGAGCACTGGGTTGAGACTCCACGTCCTGGCAATTTCGGGCATCTTCACTGGCTTTTCCACTGGATCCTGCAGTCAGTCTGCTCCCAGGTCTGCTTCGGATAGCGAAACCCGGTGGGTGCGAGGCGCCTAAAGAAACGTGAGCCTCAGAGCCACAAGTTCTCTGCACCGTGTGACTGCGAGTAGGAAGGACACGTCTGTGTGTGTGTCTCAGGATTATAAAGTTAAATATCCAGAATGATGACGACTGTCGCCATGGGGATGGGGGGGCAGCGCTGGACTCCACACTTTGGCCCTTGGTGTCGCTCAGGGAGATGCTGGAATGCCTTTCATCTGAGTCCGGGGAAGACGTACGGCAGAGCCACGGAAAATACACAACACGCTCAAAACGAAACCATATGACCAAAGGGTTTACTATCCTAACTCTCAAGCAGGCAGAGCGTCTATAAGAGAAAGCTCCAGAGGGAGAGGGAAGCAGCCTGTAGTGCTTGCTTCTGTGCCGAGGGGACTATAAGAGAACTCTTTAAAGCAGATCAGAAATAAGTCTAGAAGGAAATGGTGGGAATCGGTAAGCCCATTTGTCTGAGCTCATAGTACAAAAAGTACACTGTTATTAAATGATTTACGAGGACTGAGCTTTCCCATACGTCTCTGCACTCCAGTGCCCCGTCCGCCTGCCAGCTATGCAGTTTATGGCCCGTACGGTTTTGGTGCCATCATGAGACCAAAACAAAAATCACCAAAGAACAGCAAAGCATTATGGGAGAGGTACAATCAAGCTGACAAATATGGGTTTTCTGCTCCCGCCCTGCAGGTAGGCGGAGGTGAATCGGCAGGATAACGACGGCACGTTGGAAGGAGAAGAGGTGACCATGAGACGCTCAGCATGGGCCCTGTGCGCTGTGCTTTGCCTTTCCGCCTGCAGTGGGATGCAGGGCCTGGCTGGGGAATCGCTGGCGCGTATGCGCAGGTCACCAGAGGATGATAGTCCTGGCAAGTGCTCCTACACCTTCCTGGTGCCTGAGCAGAAGATCACAGGCCCCATTTGCGCCAGCTCCATGGGGCCAGTTGGTGACAAGGACCGTGTAACGCGGATGGACATTGCCGACGTGCGTGACGTGCTCTCGCGGCAGCAGCGCGAGATCGAAATGCTACGCCTGGTGGCTGACGTGGACGGTGCCTTGGTCAGCGAGGTCAAGCTGATGCGCAAAGAGAGCCGCAACATGAACTCACGCGTGACGCAGCTCTACACTCAGCTGTTGCATGAGATCATTCGCAAGCGCGATAACGCGCTGGAGTCGGCGCAGCTGGAGAACCGTGTGCTGAACGCCACGGCTGAGATGCTGCGGTTGGCCGCGCGCTACAAGGAGCTGGAGGCACGCTTCTCAGCGCTGGCTGTATTGGTCAACAACCAGTCAGTGTTGATCGCCGCACTGGAGGAGCAGTGCCCCCGACTCTACGGGCGCCGGACCCCCCTCGTGGGACCCCCGCTGGTGCAGGTGGTGCCAGAGAACCTCCCCGTCAACACCTTTACCAATGAGATCCAGAGGGACCACAACAGGGCTTTTCCCCGAGACCGGGGCCCCCGCATGGATCCACCCCCCACCGTCAGCCCGTTTGGTTTTGCTATACCCCCCCAGGGCAACTTCAGCTCAGAGGGTGAGGCGACCTCAAATGTACAGTTTACCTTTGGTGCTCAATGCTGGTAAAAGGACAAATAAATATTACAGAAACCCACACCTTTGACTTCCAGTCAGAAACACTACTAAAATCAGAGATATTAAAATCCCAAAATTGCCTTTATACCCAAGATAATGTGAAAATTCAAGGTACGATTTAAAATTAAGAGCTTCACTGGCTTGAATGAAGGGCTTTTCAAAAAGGATTTTCAATTAACATGCAACCCGAATCTGCTTTACAGTGCCAACATGCAGGCAAGGAGCATGGATCCACAATTATAGTGTGTCTGAAACCTGAATATGCACGTCTGTTATGGCTAATGTGAAAAACAGACATACCCAGAAACACAGAATGCAGCTACATTGAAATTTTTCAGCATGGTACAAAATTAGGCGTCTCTAAAATCATTTTAAATGTTTATTCCTGCTATAGCTTCAGGCAGCTATAAAGCAATGTGCCATTATCTGATGCTCATCTGGTGCGTATTACGGACTTACGATTTGTGGGGAGTGCGGTAGTTTGGGCCTCGAGGATGACAGCGGAATTAGCGGGGAGGTGGAGAAGGAGGTGGTGGTAAATCTCTTCATCCAAGGGGAAACTGTCACCGCAGATTCCTCATGGGGCTTTAGGAGAGCTCTACTTCAGTACAAAAACAGCCCCACTCTTGAAAGCCCCAATCCACGCCGGCTCTCAGACTGGCGAGGTTACTGGTGGGGCTGGGAGCATATGAGCAAACTTGAATCTGAGTCCAACTGGCTGAGAAATGCTGTGAAAATGCTGTCGAGAAAGTGACACTGTCCGGTAGGACATGAGACAAAGTATGAACATCCTGTGTAGTATTTTGCTTGGTTCCTTGCCGTCTGTATAAGAGCTAGATGTGAGCTGACTGAACTGACGGGGCAACCAGGCCTGAGTGAGTTAGTGAAACACACGATCATATACTTCAAGCAATTCCAACTGGCTGTGCCTATCTACTACATGCTTAGCTATTTAGACTGAGTAAGAAAGCGCTCTGCTCTTCTGAAGGCGGATTCCGTGTTTCTGGCACAGCTCAGTGGTTGGACTCCAGACCAGTTCAGAAATCAAACTGAAACGTGCTGACTCAAGAGAAGGTGAAAATCTGAATGTCTGAAGGCAAATTGAGAACAGGAGGCCAGACGCTTTGAGATCAAGAAAAACACTACTTGTGGTTTCTATTCAAGAGAGAGCACGAGAGATTGGGGTAGTTCGTCATACTGGCCCTAGAGGAGAGCCAGGCGAACTGTACATTTTTGGGCTCGATTGACAGATCAAAAACACCAGTCGCCACCCACTGCTTCCCTTAAATACTTTGCTGACATGGAAACCTCTCAGTTGTACTTTCCTCTCACAATCACAGCCCAGCTCCTTTTTATCAACTGCAAGATAACAGGAAGCAAGTAAAAATAACAAGATGTAGTAAAACACACACACACGCAGCCACTTTCACGATGCCTGTTGTGATATTAAACTCCCTCTGTAAGTCCTCAACTTATATGCCTTTTCTCTATCTGGAGTCCACGTTCACAGAAAGAGTCTGCATTAGTCCCTAAAGTTTCCCAATGAAGACAAAAAAAGAATAACACACCTATAATGACACGGCCCAAAAATTCCACAGAACGAGCCAGATACATTATTTACTAAGCAGATGACTCAGCTCCCACATGGATAATTGTTCGGTAAATTTGACATCTTGATGGAAGATGAAGTATGTGGGACTTTATAAGTAAGGATGCGACTGATACTCAGCCAAACCGTTAAAGTTAGGAGTGACATGCTCCATAATTTCGACAGCTGACACCAGGTTGGGAGAGTAGGGAGGCACAATGCCGTGACTTGTGAGGCAGGAGATATGCCCACTATCCGTGCCTAGGCATATGCCCAAGATAATGGTTTGAATCCATGTGACTAGAATGAAACTGGCACTGTTCTGGCAACGCGAGGTTTAAAATGGCTGAGAGTTTGTCTTGGATATCCATCGCATACAGTAGCTTCACTGACCCGTCAGGCACCAGCAAGTTGGTGTTCTTCACAACACAGTCTGACAGCCAATTAGAAAGCATGATGTACATAATGTGGCCTGCATGTCCTCTCTGCATTTCCCTCAGGGCCATTCGGGGATTGCTACCAGGCACGGCAGGCAGGGTTCACCACCAGCGGCATATACCTGCTCAAGGCAGATGGTATGGAGCATCTGATGCAGGCATGGTGCGAACACGGGCTGGACAACGGGGGCTGGACCGTCATACAGTGCCGAAGGGACGGCTCCGTCAACTTCTTCAGGAACTGGGACACCTACAAGGTGGGGCCCCGCAAAACGAGCAAGAGCAGCACAGACTACGACCACAAACTTCTTTTGAAGGGAAATCTAACAATTAAAGCACGTGACACTCTGAGGGCCTTCCGTAAGTAAAATATGGTTATTTTAATCTAATACATATGCTCTTTGAGATTATTCAGAAGCCAATCCATAGCCCAGAAACACAGGAGGCTGTTTTAAAAGCAAGCTAATGATGTATAAATGCAAACTGCTACAACCCCCAGTGGTGCTGAACATCCACGACCGGACACGAGCCTAATGAGGCACAGATATATTCTAGGGTTGGGCTTTTGTGTTGAGACCTTCCAAATGCACAGGGGTGAAGGTGATGGCTATAACGAAAACTGAGCGACTCAGCCATGCTGCCCGGAAGATGTCTGACTAGACAGCCAGCTGCTACAGTGCTCACCATGTCAGTTAAGCTGACCAAAGAAAACAACAGAAAACAGCACCACTCCTATCTCTCCCCACTCCACAGCCACAAACAAAAACCACAAATATGGAACTGTGCGGCCTGTCATACAACACAACACGTGTATACAAGCGATACCTGTGCCACTCAGAATATCCGAGGGAGACCAAAGTCTAGACTAAGGTGAACCTCTTGTTACTCCAACAGCTCAAAGCTTCGCAGTGATGGCCAACAACAAAAGATCTCAGGGTAGGAAAAAGGCCATTGTGGTTTGCTCATATTCCACAGCAGCCTTCAAAGCATATCAAATGCACAAATAAAATGCACAGCACACAGTGACTCCCAGTCCCACTGGAGGCGTCTCACGACGTCTGAAATACTGTTAGGGCAGCGCGATTACACACTTACACACTGCCATCAAAAAAAATACACAACTCTAAAACAGAATGAAAAAAAGGCTGAAAACACTTATTTGAAACTTAGACATTGTGCATAAACTTAAAAATAAATGAGGGGCAAAAGAATTCAGCTCAATGCTTGTGTTCATAAACAGCATCTCTGTATCCTACCTTTGTCTTTACAGAAAGGGTTCGGCAACATAGACAATGAGTACTGGCTGGGTCTGGAGAACATCTACAGCCTGGCGAAACAGAGGGACTACCGGCTAATGGTGGAGCTGGAGGACTGGTCGGGGAAGAAGGTCTACGCCGAGTATAGCAGCTTTCGCCTAGAGCCCGAGAGTGAGTTCTACAGGCTGCGCCTGGGCACCTATCAGGGCAATGCCGGCGACTCCTTGAGCAGCCACAACGGCAAACCCTTCACCACGCTGGACCGAGACAAGGACACTTTCTCAGGTAGAGCACAAACATCCTTGTTTGGTGTTTTTCTCAGTCTACCACGATATAAGTCATCAAATTTTATGAGAACACCCTGCATCAGCTGTTAAACCTGCATAAGTCCAGAGAAGGTTGGCAGGAGTGAACAGAGGGCTAGCAGTCCAAAATCACATGATACAAGCACATATAATGTTGAAAAGCACAGGTAAGATCTCTTCTCTGATGAACATAATGCTACATAAATAAGACAAAGCCAGCACTGGATAGTGGTTGCAGGTCAGTCTGAATCAGCAGAGAGAGAGAGCGATTATTGGCATCTCATGAATTATTACACTGAACTACAAAAGACCTAAAATCAGAACAACAAACAGAATGGTCTCTAACTGAATGACATCTCAGGAATTTGAGGGGATGAAGGAGCCAAAAAATGAGTTCTGAGTCAGTAACATCTAGGCAGGAGCTCACTGCCACTCTGTGTGTGACTCCCTGACCCCCATGCAGGTAACTGCGCACACTTCCATAAAGGAGGCTGGTGGTACAACGCTTGCGGCCAGACCAACCTCAACGGAGTGTGGTATACTGGGGGGGTCTACCGCAGCAAATTCCAAGATGGCATCTTCTGGGCTGACTACGGGGGAGGCTCCTACTCCATGAAGGGCGTGCGCATGATGATTCGGCCCATTGACTGAAGAAGGATGGACCTGAGCCTCCTGACCCCCCTATGGCACTGGCCTTACCTTTGAACATAAGCAGCGTTTTGCCCGACACCAGTTAATGGAAGGGCGTTCTGGACCCCCTAACCCCAGGGAATTCCTAGACACTCTTTTCTGGTGCCTTCGGGGGGGGTGCGTGCTACAACCTGCTGAGAACGAGGGAGCAGGCATTCTCCCCAGTGAGCTGTGGGCATGTGGCAAATGTGCCAGCGGCCCTTCACCGCAAGACATGGACTGCTGCAGCAGACAGGCAGCGGGATGCCACGCTTCTGCTATTAGCCAGCAAATTGAAATGCCAGGGAACCTGGAGAATCATTTAATAAGCTTGGTAAAAAAAATCATATTATTATATATATTGTGTTGAAGTCTATAACCATTCTTTTTTCCTTTTTCGTGTATTACATAGAGCATCGCATTGCTCATTAGTATATAGAGCAATGATCTGTGATGCGTTTGCCCACCCAGAGCCACAACAGCAAGCCATACTCGCGCTGCGTGATCTGCCTGAGCTTTCTGTCACTGTCACTGCTATTTATGAGCCTTCTTAGCCTGGATGTAGCCTTGCTCGATGCACTCTGCTGTACTGCGAAAGGCTGTTGTTTCTACACCTCTGTGTGTCGAGTCACACGCTACTTCTCTTTCTCCAGTAAAAACATGAACGAATGAGAAGTGGGAACCCGGTCCAGCTTGGTCACCCACTAAATTGCCATGCAATACTAAATAAACTATTTTTAAGTACTTTATTTGTCCAGTTCCTTGTTCCATTGGGATGCTGGCTTTAGATTTACAGGGAACAGGAGTTTAATACATCAGCAAATATCATATGCTATAAATTGCTCGTTACACTAGGATACAAGGCCACGAGTGCACTGTATTTTATATTTCGGCGTTTATGAAGCAAGCCGTCGAAAACAAGCAGCAGAAAAGTGAACGTGGCGTACTCCGTTCTGGACAGGGACTCAAAGTTGGGGCGTGAGAGAGAAGGCGAGAGGCAGAGGAACAGAAAATGAGAACCAGATGATGATTCTACGATCTGGGACAGGGAATGGAAATTGGCCATTTCATATGCCCACCATTTCCTGCAGATACTTTTAGTGGCAAATTCACATTTTCACATTAGGTGCTGAGAAACTCTGCATACATGCTTCTGTTTAAACAAGCCACAGTTTCAAGTGGTTGGTAATTACAGGCTAAATTTAAAGTTACAACACCTGTAAGGGTAACACTCTGAAGTCTAGTGTGTCATACACATGTACATTCATACACGGCTTCTGGTCTCTTTTAAACTTCTTTTCCACAATCTGATATACAAAGTGTTCGGCAATGAATACAACTAAAAACACAAATGACCAAAAAATCATTTATACTGTAGCTGAAGATTGAAATTTTACTATAATGGTTGTGACTCAAAAGCTAATTCCATTTATAATTCCAATTCTATTTTGATAATGGTTATGTACCTCAACACAGAAATGCCTTTTGCTATAATAGATAAACTAAAAAAATCTCATATACTTGTCACCAAGAGACATTTGTTTTTGATATGGTGTGGGAGGCTCAAAAAAGGTGAATTTACGAGCTCTGACATCAGAAACACTGGCTGAATACGCTGCTGACGGTGACCTCATCCTGACACGTTCGGCTCCTTTTATTGCTTTTAAAATGAGATAAGTGACCTAGTTCCAGGTCCAACCACATGCGAAATCATTGGACTCTGGAGGACTCCGCACCTTTCATTTTTATATGCGCTGCAGCCTGCTGGCAGAGGCCAGCAGCTCTTCCATCCTTCAGAAGCACTCCTTAAGGAGCAGTCCACTGTAGGCGTGTTTCTCTATTCTGCAGTGCGCCCCCTAGTGATCCCAGCCACTGCAGTTACCGCTGCTGACACCGAAAGCACAAGCACTGAGGGTATGCGAGTCCATATTAATGCTTAATCCTGCATAATTTTTACAGAAACTTTATGAAAAGCTGTGCCCGACAAATGTCCGCCCATTCCGTATCGCATAGCGAGGATTCACCTCACTCCCCCCCGGTTCTCACTCCTTTTCTCAAAAAGCTGCTCTTAAGGTGTTCCGTACAGAGCGAGCCTGACTGAGCTGCTGCGTTGGGACTAAGAACCTCCAGCGGCCTGAGCTGTCACTGGCCTGGGAGCGAGGGCACCTGAATAATCACCAATGATAGGCTAATTCAGCACAGCTGGCAGAGTCTGTAAAGGAGCAGAAGCACCAAACAGAAACCAGAATATACATATTAATGAAACTCCGCACTCAGCCAAATCTAACCTCTGCTCTGCGTGAAGTTTTCTACCAAATTCCAAAGACATACCATTGGGTTTCATGACCCCCCTAGGCCACAGGGAACGGCCTACAATCATGGGTGAATGCCAAGTCAGATTCTGGAAGGGTGACTGGTGGAAACTTATTACTCTGAGTGGCTGCAGAACACCAGCAAACAGCAAACCTAGAATGTTTTTTCCACCACACCAGGTACCGAACTTTTGGTACTTTAAGAAAATACTGAAAGTATGGTACTTCAAGGTGTTTCCCACTAGTTTTCAAACTGGTACCGGTGCCGAATGAAATTACAGTGCGAGGTGTGTTTTTTTTTTTTTGTACTGAATTAGAAAAACAGCTGTAGTAATCTGTAGGGCTGGACGATGTGAGATATTAATACCAACATCACATTATGCATACTTACATCACTAGTCAACTGTATTAAAACAAGGCTTACTTCTTACTTCAGTACACACATTATAGCGCAGGGGTTAAAGTTTCACTAAAATATTTTTACTAGTTTTGCCTGTCACAGGAAAAAAAAAACTGAGCAAGCTTTGCAATTTTAATTATTATTCCTTTTATAGGTTCTTATATGTTTAAAATCAGAAAGTTTACCTCCACTTTTGCATGAGCACTACATACGTTCTCCGAAACAATCATAATCATTTTCATGACTGCCATTTAAATCACTCAAAGACGGGTTTGTGAGAAATTTATGAACTCCTATTTTTGCTTTATAAATACCCCAATATTTTTTACAATAAAATTACATCTATATATATAGATATATATCATATATATGATAAAATCACATCACTAGGACAGCACGCTATATGCCTGCTGTATTAGTCTATTCAACAAAATACTTTTTCATTTCTTGTCATGCCATCCAGATCTTTTTGTTTTACAGTACATGTTCTTACGACCAAATCGTTTTACTTCGTTTATCATTATTTTCTGAATTCGCAACTTTGGAAGTGGAAAAATTAATCTTCAAAACAGCACTCTCCCATCACACCTCCAGGTTTGGGATTTAGAATTCCAATTTAATTCAAAGTTTGGAACTTGTTCAACCCATGTCACATGGGTTTGCTGCCATAATGCAGACACATGCAGGTAAATAGCATTTCTAAACCGTAGTGTGAGACCTGCATCCCATGCAGGCTTTACCCGATCCCCATGCTGCTTGGGAGCGGCTCCAGGCCCCTGAGATCCTGACCAGCATAAGTAGCTGCAAGATGGATGGATAGTTTTTCCTCTGCATTTTCCGTAAATGACTGCAAATGGTTTGAGACAGACTGGCTAGCAAAAAAAAAAAGTGATGCTAAATAAAATTTGATTCGTATGCCCAAGTAAACAAACATCCCAACAGCTCAGACGGAAACTTCTGCGTGGGCACGTCTGAAAGCGGCACCTTAGACGGCCCCTGCCTTTCAAGGCCGGCCCGACGTTCTTCAAGACCGCAGCTTCACGACAGCAACAAATGACGCCATTAATGTGTTTCAGATCCAGACAGAGGCCGGGTATCCCGGCTGGGGCTGTTTAAAACTTCAACACCTTCCCCCTGCGTCTGGACTCACAGAGCCGCCTTAAATCACCTTGCAGCCCATCAGCTCTCACAAGGGCGTCTCCACTGTGCACTGGGAAGCTGAGGCTGACATCACAGGAGGCTAGGACGGGAAGCAGTAATTCAAGGCTGCCACAAACCCCTCAGCTTCCAGAGGCTGAAGGCAGCTCGGGCGGGCACACTCTGCCCTAATGGCGAGGTCCTTTACACAGGTTCCAGAGAGCAGACTGTAACCCTACAGGTCATTCGCATCCAGCACCTGGGGTAGGAGCCCAAGCGACTTTTTAATCTGACATTTATTTCCCAAGTGGGTCACATTTTGTGGACTTCTGTCCTGTGGCAAAGCACTGATAAAACAAAAAGTTATTTTTGTCAATCTTTTAAAAAGTTACCACATCAGAAAAACCAGTGGAATTTATTTATAAAAAACAATGCCAAAGTCGATTCAAAAGGAAACTAACAGCACAATAAAAGTCAGTGTTTCCCAGCAACCTCTAAATACCTTCAAGTGCTTTCAGGCTCGGTGCGAAAGGGCAAAGGAGTCCAAAGAGACAAGAACAAAACTCAGTGGGATACAGATTGACCCTCCCTGTGCTCAAGGTGGCTGCCGCTCATCACACTCACACTCGGACCCCAGAGATTTCCCTCAGGCTGGTTCCTTTGTGTGGACCAAAACACAGTTCTCTTACAAGGGAATAGACAGTTCAGAAAAAAAGTGACCAAAATATGTGGCAAACACAACACACAGAACAACAGAAATAAAAAAAAAAAATTAAATGATGCATTGATTTAAAATACTGATGTTGATGCATTTTCAGCATGTCATTGACTACAACTAATCATAGCAGCCCTACATCGTGGTGACCAACAACTATAATTGATCCACTTGGAAGCACTGCACTTCCTCCGATGCATTTCCGGCTGTATTTTGGCAATGTAGTTGCAGAGAGACACAGACACAACAGTGCAGAAGTATAAATGGTTACAGCGGCGAAATGCCACTTGCATAGGCTATGGCATAAGCTCTACGTAGAGCCTACAAACAAACATAAATCAGCCATAGTCCCACAAACTGACAGACTACAATGTAAGGCTGCAGCTACCGATTATTTTAGTAATTTAATATTCTACTGATTATTGCATCGATTAATCAAGTAATCGGATAAGTACTATTGGCTTATTAAACAGCAATAGTAACTATTCCAAAGAGAAAAAGACAGGTCTATTAAAATGAACAACTCATTGCTTTCCTTTTTAGAAACATTTTTAATGGTTAAACTGCATACAATATCTGTCAAACGTTGCTATTTTTGCAAGCAGCACGCTAAAACTTAATTTTTAAGGGAAAAAATCATTTGAAAAATTAACATAGAAATGCACTTTTTTGTTCAAGTGCTGTTTGCAAATCTTCCACTTAAAAAGCACACGTAAAAATACAGACACTATTGCGATGGGTTTTCTTTTTTTGGTAAATAAATTACCATAAAATCATTAAAACTATTTTGCCATAAATTTGGTAGAAAATTTACACTGATCCATGTGACCCGAGGACATTTTAATCAGGTGTATTAACATGGTAGTAGTGCAGCTAACCATAATCATGAAGCTGTTGATCAGCAGAACAACTTAATATGTAATGTTACACTGTATCAACAGTAATTGACAGACACAGTGAAATGAAAATGTTAGCCTCGTTAGCTGCTATGCTACATTCCGTCATAACTATTAATTATAATACATATTAAACAGCTAATGCTGAGCGCATATAAAAACAAAATAATATTTTGAATTTTAATAACAGCTAATTATTATTATTTTTTTTTTATTTGTTATTATATCAACATACACAAAGTACTTGGTAACCAATGGAATTTAACGTGATTCTATGGCGTGAATGTCAGCGTTTGGAACTATTCACCGTCCTCATGACCAGGAAGTTTGCCGGAAATTTCTCTGCCATTTTTTACAATGGGTCCCTATGGGAGTGTTGTCACTCCATTTTTTCTATCGCTGTTACACATAATGCAGCGTAAGCACATAATAATCCTCCATGCGAAACACGATGATCACCGAGCAGTACGTGTGGATTAAACAAAGCATTAAAGCAAATCATTTTAATCAAGGATGTTTTGTAATCGAATTATTCGAGTTAATCATTGAATCGTTGCAGCCCTACTACAGTATGCCTCCTTACTGAGCACCTCTCTCACTTCAGCAGATCACTCCGTAGGGCAGATCTCAGCCTCTTTACATGTGTCACTGTTGGCCAGAAGATGGAGACCTCATGGGCTCTTACCCAGGTAGGGGATACAGGACGTCATACTCTGGCTGCTGATGTAGTCCCTCAGGCGTTTGTAGTTGTCTTCCTTGGACATCAGGTATGCCAGCCTGTCAAAGGTAGCCCTGTCTTTCCGGCTTAGCAGCTGGGGAGGAAACAGAGAGACCTCAATCAATGTGATCTGATTGATACGCCCATTATAACGGCAAAGATCAACAGCACTTTGAACTGGCTGCCATTTGAAAAACATGTGAAGTATGTTCACATATAATCCTTACTGGTTTCACCCGCTTATATGGTTATATGTTCCAGGAGCATCAGGGGGATTTTAAAAACAGTGAGCATTTTATGAGGACATGTCATGAACCACTATGCAACCTGCAGTTTATAAAAAACACCTGACTACATTCCAGGCAGGTAAAACTTCCACTGCATGTGCCTGCAAGTGGAGCACGTCTGAGTACAGCTCCCTGTATCAGGGGATACTCACTGCCCATGTCTTGGTCAGTCTGTAGATGGGGGCACTCTGCAGCGCTGACACTACAGCCATCACTGCATGCAGGTTGTTAATGTCACACAGTTTCTGCAAATACAAGTCCAACATCCAGGGCATCTGATCTGTAAATCAAAGCTGCACTATGTTTTTCACTACAGAGAACAGCAACATCCATGACGAAAAATGCTCACCTTCGCAGTCTTAATGTAAAGACTCAAGACTTCAGCTCGGATCTTCAGAGTCTGAGCATGCAGGATTTCTCTCACTACCCAGAAGCTGACCTGTCAACATACACGCAGACAACTATAAGCTTCCAAGTGCTGCAAGAACCACCATATCAATCTGCATTTGGAAGTTCAGCTACATCAAAACTACATCAGAAAAGGATACAGCACATGAATTGGTTCTTGATGGACATTCATGCATAATCTGAACAAATCCAGTGGCTGCGATTAATTTACAATTGTAAATGTCACACTGCTCTTGGTATCAAAATTTATAAAATGTTTATTAATGCAAATAAAATGAGAAGTGTAGTCTTAATTTTTTTTAATAGTAGAGATGCTCCTCTACTTACGAATGAGATACGTTCTGAACAGCCGTTCGTAACTTGAAATGTTTGTAAGTCGTTATTCAACATCATCATTCTAAGGGTATGTACAAAGAACAAAGAACTAAGATTTTGGGAGCACGCAGGCTACGCTGCTGGACGGCGGGAGTAGCAGCCAGAAGTTGTACTAGGTGGAATTGGTGCACAGAAAAAAAAAAATTATACTGCAGACAGGAAACGGAAGCCCAAGGAACACAATTTGGACTTACAGTCCACTTCGTTCATATGTATGAAGGTTTGTAAGTTGAAAGTTCGCAAGTAGAGGAGCGTCTGTAATATAGATCTGTTTTTTTTTTTTTTTTTTGCAAAGAATTAATTTTACACTGTTGCTACAGGAGCCATCTGTAGGTCAGTGAAATGTGTAATGTTGTTTATTGTCACTGAAAACAGGATTTAACAGAACTAAAACATTGTTATTTAAACAATGCGAGAACCTGGTGCAGCTTCACTGCGGCTTTACACGTGCTTGTACCCCTCCTCCTGGAAGAGCGCTATCACACAACTGGTTCAGCACTGTCCCCAGGGACCCGGGCCTCACCCTAAGCTGAGGAAACAGATGACCGAGGCTCCACCTGTGACGGCAGACCTCTTGGCCAGGCTCCCGCTAGATCCCCCAGTCTCCAATGGAGATATGCTCCGTCAAAGACGAGGGATGGCACGGAGGCAAACTGCCAAGAGGGGCCTCCGAAAAAAAATGGGGCCTGACCGAGATGATGAGAATAGCAAAGCAGCTGCAGGGTAGCAGTGTAGAGCTATGTCTGACTTCCACACAGGGGGGCGGGATCCCCACACGCCTGGCAGGATTCACTGCACTTCAGATCAGCCATTTGATTAACTGTGCTTCCCATTCCCCACCAGACACAATGCTGCACTTCTGAAGTCACTTCCGGACAAGATTGCAGTATTTCATTTCAGGGCTTAGGAGGAGAATTAATCTGCTTTATGTGCAAGCTTGGTACTCCAGGCACTCCTGAGTATTATTTCAATAGAACAGCTGAAATCGCTTCTGTAGGGACCCTTCTATCATTAGCCTGAATAGCCCCAGGAAGTCTACTGGCCAGCGTGATTGGCCATTTTGGATAACCACCTAATAGTAATAACAACAATAATACAGTAGGTTAGGTTTTATTGTATTGTAGAAGTGATGCCAAAAGTTGAACACCAAGTCTCTCAGCCCACATGCAGATATCATTGACAATAAAAACAACACGCTCACAGTCACTGCCCTTCTGCTCAAAGGGGAAACGTCGGGGAGGAGAACCACATGCAATCCGCAGCATGGCTCCAGGTCCGTGTGAAAGAGAAAGCCAAGATGGATGACAGCTCAGGATCAGGCAGAGGTTAAAATGGCTGTGGTGAGTTGGGGCGGGCCAAGATCTCCAATGACAGCAAGACTCCCAGCTTTCCAGATTTCCATCTCGACATATATTGAAACCCATTAAAAGAAGGATCAGCCTGCTCATTACTACAACAGCATGCTTGATTCATTTCAAAATGCAAATCTTGGCCAACCCTCACAATGTTTGTGTAGAACATAAGTGTCTATATGAAAAGTTAAAGGACAATGCAGCATATCGCATGAAGAGACCCATTAAAGGCAGAAGTCCCTAGTTACATAAGCTTTTGTATTTTTATCCAGTATAATCACTGTCCGCTATAGAAGAGCTGGCATCAGGAAAACTCCAGTTTATTTTGAAGGTAGTGCCATCCACTGAGACACTGTACAAAACCACTTATTTCCCAACCAGGGAGAGCATCTGGCTGGTCTAGATGCCCAGGAAGTGGGTGTAGACCTATGTGAAGTATCACCACACAGCCCAACCTTGGTAACGGACAAATGGCCAGAGCCCAGCTGTGCCTTAAAGCCATACATGCTTGTTAGGCTTCTCCAACAAATGACATCTTGAAAAGCAGTTAAAGAAAAAAATAATGAAATGAAACACTGTTATAAAAGTACATATTTTCCACAGGATATTCAAAACACATTCTTTGCAGATTTCCTAATATTTATACTGGATGGCACTGAAGCTGGTCGCGAGCGTGAAGGACGGCCGACGCGCTGGGCGAGGAGGTATGGTGACCACACGAGACCCAGCCTATAGCCAGGTAATATTGAGCCTTTTCATCGTTGTGCTTGAGCAATGAGAAACAGCATTTCACACGTTTCCAGAATGCAGATAAGTGCATGCCAGTATTATTTTAAGTCATTACCCTTTTGCAAAACACTTTTGTTTTAGGTAAACCTCTTGAATACAATGCCACAAAATCAGGACAAAAATTGAATAACAAGACAGGTGTTTCTACACTAAAGAACATCTATGAGAGTCCTGTCTTCTCAAGTCCTGCCTAAACTTATCACTGATCCCAACAGCAGGCTCCTGACATTCCATACTCTAAATGTAAAGTTCACCATCTAATAAGGTATTTCAAATTCACATCAAAGTTGATTGTTTCATTGTTTTCAGCCGAATCACTGAGCACATATGACCCACTATACTTCCGGGAGACCCACCTGGTTGAACCTACGAGTGAAGGCCACGGCATTGGGGGCTGAACTGTGCTTCTCTTTCTTGCTCCACCCGCAGCTTGACAGCTCCTGGATAACAGAATAAAGACACTTTAAACAGTAGCAATAACCTGTTTCTGCCATGGTATCCCAAACATGAACAATTCATAAGTACTTGTTCCATCAAGATCTTTTAAGCATACCAAGCCTATATGAGATACTAACCCTTCATAGAGCACTGTGGTACACGGCCACAAACGGTCGCCATTTTACCTGAACCATCTCTCAAATGACATTTGCTATCTGTGATCTGCCATTTTTAGTTTTTTAATCACATTAACAGATTTTTATAAAATGAATTTCTGTCATAAGCAGAAGTGGGTGGTACACCTGTATCATAGTCATTACCGATGTGATTGTGCGCTATGATATGGATTTGCACTACGCCGTTAACACTGCGAGAATTCAACAGCATAATTATATAACAACCTATTAATACAAATAAAGCATTTTATTTTCTTCCAAGCTTCAGTTATAATCTGAATATTTGTCCTTATACAGTATGTCACCGGTTTATCTGCGTTATGTGAATATTCTGTTTAATATACTCTGACACCATGTCCTGATAGCACATTAACAAGTTCAAAAACAGATTTCAAACAGATTTTGTGTAATTATGCAGATTAAACAATAATAAACTGGTTACATAAATGTACTGTAGCAAAAAAAAAAGTAAAACATATTCGCTATATCAGCATATATATGCGCTGCAGCCTTCATGCAAGGTGTGTGGTAAAAGGTACAAATACCCAGTTAACACCAGAACCGCCGTTTCCCACACCAATAAATGTTAGACTCCTATAACTACCAACAAAGACGTACTTCGCCGTATGCAGCACTTTTGTCCACACTAATGTGCCATTAGTGTTAATAACAACAGTGAATCGAACACCCGCAACCAAAAAGCCATAATGTTCATATCAGAGTGGCTGCTCTGTCCTGAAATCCTACAGCTGAAAAGTTTTCAAATGCAGTATTTTATAAAATTTTGGATAAATAGATGCAGTTTATTGGTAATTTTATATTTGTCAAAGTTACGTGATTTGAACAAGTGCATAAATTACTGTTATTTTTTATACAAATCAACACAGGTGAAAGAAGGTCCAAAACCAGTGTACACACACACATGCACGCTGTTGGAGTCATATATTTGGTTCTACAACTCTGGAGAGGAAGCACAAATTAGACCAAGCAAAATGCAGCATAAAATGAATTAATTTACTAAATTATACAGGGCAACAAAAGAGAAGAACCAAGGACGTTTTCAGCAGAACTAAATACTTCTGAAGAAGCACCAGATCAGTTAAGAAATGTCCGAAATGTACTGGGAGACCAAACTGGCAATACTGGAAGGCAACTGGGGACCACTGTTGGTCTGAGGGGCTGGACTGAGCTGTCAGCCAGTGGATGCTACGAGAACCGGATTGTGAAAACACAGAGCTAGGGGAACCAGTAGGAAAATCCTGTCTAAGCAGTATTCATCACCTCCACCTCCTTTCCACAGGTCTCTGGAGACAGGCTTGCTTGGAACAAGCAGCCATCCCCAGACCCCAGGCTCCAGCAGAGCAACCAATGCTAATCCAAGTCAAACAAGTTACCTTTTTGATAGATCTCGAATGCTCACAGTAGTTACTCAGAAGCTAAGCAAGAGACTGTTAACGACAGAATTGTTCAGCAGGGGATGCAGAGATGTTCCCACACACACACAATAAATCCTCTCGCAGACCAGGGACTGAACAATAAAAGTCATTTATTCATTGATTAAATAAACCAAATGGTATTCACATAATGCCTTCAATCGGACCATCTTGGCCAAAGACCAATAAAAATACAGTATGCCTACATACAGCCTAATAGTGCAACAAGTTATGGAGAGCTTTTAAAATAGTACATCTGATAAAATGTGTATAAAAGAATTTCAGGAATTTCCCCATGGGAATAATCAATTAAGACATGGGACCAATCTTAATTTTAATCTTAACATGAGCAGATGCAGTGTGTATTTCATGAGCATTTTTAAACAGATTCATTCAGGAGAAAAATCACAGGAATACTTGGACATTCACATAGTCAGCAAGGGCACAGTAGTGGCAAGGCTGTCTTGGGGAAAGCATTAATTTCCAGGAAACTCCGCGTCACCAGCTCCTCTCATAGCCTGCTTATTTCTTTAACAGCTGCTCCTTAAACACGCCGTGCGTGGCGTCCGCCTGTCAGACATATCCCCTGCCGCAGCTTCTCTCTCTCTCTCCCCAACGGCCACGACCTAGGCTTGCCTCTCAGAGACGGCCCTGTTGGGCGCCCAGGTTGCGGTATACCTGACGACTGGATAGCTGTAGAAGGGAAGCTGCGAATAAAGCCCCCTGTGTTGCTAGCAAGCAGACATCGTTGAGCTGGACTATGTGAGAGGCTAACATTATGTCTGCAGGGTAGGGCCACAGTGCCCTCATGGATTTAAGCTGGGTGGGAGATCTGGTCTACCGCTGGTGGGCTGGTGGAGCCTGGTATCCACACTAAGAGGACACCCCGCTCTGATGATATCCTACTGAGACACGAGGCCCACATTCAACAGAAGGAAGCAGACAGAGAAAGTGGTTTTCTTTGAGTGAAGTCCCTCACTAAATTAGGTGGCTGACATCTGGAGGACTATGTTGAGCAGAACCTCAGGTACCTTCCTCAGTGATGGAAATATGTGGTGGCAAAAAGTACTGGATGACCAATGTGGAGCTGAGTAGATCATTTACAAAGGTCCACACATTCACACACAGAGGGGTGTTCTTTGCCAAAATTCTGTTTCTATGACCAAAAACATTCATGTTAAAGTATTACATTTAAACAGCTTGACATATACATGTATTTCTACATTGTTTTTCCAAAAACGAGACTGGCTGCACTTGTAAATTTGAGGCGTTGTTGTCAAACTACATCAACCACTGCAATAGATTCCAAACACTAAGCTGACGTTTCTCAGCAGTGATGTATTAGTTCATTAGTTATTGCAATAGTCAGCTAAAACTAGGGAAAATGTCATCGCTGAGAACAAATTCTGGCAACGATCACAACAGCACATGGATACAATAACCCTGCTACATTTATGAGAGCTCTTCTGGACAGAGTCATTGGGTGAGGATAGAAAATATAATCCCTCAGAGGGACTTTGATGGTGAAATAAGGGACATCATTCAAATGTCAGGGGAGCAGGTAAATTATCACCATTGCATAGCAGTTGACAGACTGTGACATTCAACTACACCCAGTTTACCCAATTAAGAAATTGTTACATTACTGTTAAAGTTATAAGAGAAACCAGAGTAAAGACAAAGATCCTTATTGACCAATCATGAAACCACAGGACTACTTGTGATGTGAGATCTCATCTGCCTAAGGGGTTGGTGTCTGACTGCATGGACCCTCAAATCCTTTCCAAAACATCTCATTATTTATTATTTATTCCCCCTGCAGGGAATGGGAGGGACTTCACTCAAAGAAAACCACCTTCTCTGCCTGCTTCCTTCCATTGTATTTCGGCCTCATGTCTCCTCTTTAACTAGCGGCTCAGCAGCTACAGCGGGACCGTCATTTAATTAGTGACTGGACCGATACCTGGAAGATGAAATTTAACATAGACAAATGCAAAGTGCTCCATGTAGGGAGCAGAAATATAAAGTACAGGTATTTTATGGGTCCTACTGAAATAAAGGTAGCTGATTATGA
>JAODKF010000049.1:17058432-17071650 GCA_026779585.1 Mormyrus proboscirostris | reverse complement strand
AGCAGGTCGCAATTATGTAAAAATAAATTAAACAAAAATGAGAACCTGGTTAAAACTTTGGGGGGGGGGGGGGGGGTTTGCACCACCAGTCAGTCACTTTCACTGACCATATGATAGTAGAAGATGCAAATGCATTTGAGTCACTAAGTGATTTCACGTGTTTAAATATAAATTACAGAAACAACAAACAAGGAGATGTATGAAAGATAGATTGAAGAAAGTCTCCCAGGCATGGATTCCCAAAGTGCTGAGATAATGGAGAAGCAGGAACACTCTTTACACTCACCTCCGGCTGAATGGCTTTGAACACTGGAGCATCCATGAGCGTGATCTGTCCCTGAAGGAGAGAGACACACAAGAGCAGAATGAAATCTCTACAATGGACTTAATGGCACTGAGACTTCCAGTGTCTTCATGTGAGAAATGACCAGTCCTCACTTCACTGACATGGTGATTTGAAGGACTACTCAAGTCCGTCACCCATAGGTAGGGCTGTCCTCCGTCAGCCTGCTGGAATCAGGCACCACATGCCTTCCTGTTTCCTGTGATTATGCACTCCATGCATAGCAAAGTATATGGAAAACCTTACGGCTCATGCAGACCCCTGCCGGACCTCTTTGGTTTCCTGCCCTGTTTCCTTACCGCATATTCTTCTGGTGTGACCTTGAGGACATCGAACACCACAGCGTCAAAGCTCTTCTTTAGCTCAGATGACCCCTTGTCACTGAGAGACTCTGAGCTGCTGCTTCTCTGGTGGCAAATAGGAAGCAGGGGGTTATGAAACAGCGGTGCTCTCTGACCCTGACCTTTGCCCCCCCACCCCAGGCTGGCACTGTAGCACTCTGTCTCACCTCTGAGGCCGTGGCAGCATAAGCGCCGACGCCTGACTGGCCATTGGGGAGGTCCATTGTTCCCACACCATCTGCCTCCTAGTTCTGCAGCTTCATTGTCACCCTTGTCATCGCTGCAGCAGCACACCTGGCCAAACCCCTTCCAATAATTAAACAACAAAGAAACCGGTTAGGAGGCAAAATTTTGTACAAAGCCTGGAGGGCATGAGAATGCACAGCTTTATATCAAACAGAAATCATCTTGTTGTTATCTATGTTTACTTTGCCTGCTAATGCCTTACAAAGTGAACCCATTTGACAGACAGATGCTTTACTGGAGCAGGTTAAGTATCTTACTTAAGGGGATAACAGCAGGTCCCTTAAAATACCACCCTTAGGGTTAAGAGTCCGCGATCTTAATCAGGATGCCATCTGTGTCATTGTTCTGTGGTTTAGATACATTTTGTACCTCAAAAATACAACAGTAATACATGTTACTTTGAAATGATACTATTATAATGACTGCTCCTAACAAATAAAACAAAGTAGTTCAGTATCACAAATGAAACCTTGGTAAAACTAAATGCTGATAATGCCAAACTTGCCGAACAGATTAATCAACAATATTGTGTTAATAGTGCCATCTAGTGGTCTACCCAAGAGATACACATTGACTTGAGAACCATTATATACCCGAGCAGCTTTATACACAACACTTCAAAGGAGGACAATTTAATCACAAACATTATTAGATAATTATTCCTGGTTGCTCTGCAAAGACCTCAAAGAAAATTCAAATCAACTGTCAGCATGCCCATATTCACAACTACAAAACATACCTAATCATTCTACAATGACTTCAGTTTTGCAGAACCCCCATTTTTATAAAAGATCAGTGGCCTGTACCACGAAGCGGGGTTACTGGCTTATAGGAGTAACTTGTTGGATTTAAGGTAGCACAATTTAAATGGACTTCATATCCGTTCACTTACATTTTGCCCAGACTACCTTAAATCCAACAAGTTATCCCGATAAGCCAGTAACCCTGCTTCGTAGTACAGGCCACAGGAAAGGGTCACAGACAGCAAACATCAAATTAGAGTTAAACTAGTTAAAAGTAGAGCTGTCCCAATTACTGAGTTAAACTTGATTACTCGATTATTAAAAAGCATCAATTAAAATTTTCTCATTTCTCATTTACTAGACAATATGGAGGAAGGAAGACAGAGCATAGGATGACGGTGCAAATAAAGAACAAAAAGCATCAGCGCCATTTAGCCTCTGGGGTAGCCAAGCTGGCCTTTGTCATCACGATGACAAATTATTTTGCTTAATTTACTTTCTACAATTCCTACATGTCAAAACAATTAGGTATGGGTCAATCCACACTTTTTCATAATACGATACGGATACAGAGCTCTTTTTACTTTAATATTTTAATGTAATAAATGTATTTATAATGTATAAGCACTTGTACTTTATATATATTATTAAGATTTAATCTATGCCAAAAAGCTTTAGACTACTGGCAATGTATAACACACTGTTCCACCTCAATTGTACATCTTGTTTTAAGCATTTATAAGGCATTTGCCATTAATTTGAATATCTTCCAAGAGTAAATGCAAGTGATAAATGCTTCAAATGTTCCACAATTTTTCTCCCATTGGCAAGTGTCACTTATACTTCGTTGTGATAGCAGCCCCTCGTGTATCACACAATTGCGTGCACTTTGTTTAGTGGGATTGCAATCGTTGTGCTACTAGCTGTTGTTAAAAGTGTAAAATACTTCCAGACCATCACCCTCTTATCTGATGTTCTTATGCTCCTCATACTGCAAAGGTAGGGCTGGGCGATATCACATCGATATTATATCACACATGCAATAATCACCAGGGCTTCAGACAATGGGCAAAACATTTGGCCTGACGCCAGTTTTTCGGTATTTTATGGATGTTTAATTACACCCACAATTTGTTAGCAGATTAATGGGACACCTAAAATATTAATGAGGCATTTTATGATGCTCAAAACTTAGCAATCAGTATAAATTTGGCATATCCTTATGTTTAATAAATGTGCCAGACTTTAAATTACAAAAAGTACTGCCACACCACTGATGTCGCTTTACCTTGTCTATCCACAAGATCTCCTCTTTTAAAAGATATATATTCCACTGAAGTATACCAAACCATAGTATACCAAAACGGTATTATGTGGTGTGCTCCGTTAACCGAATTTACAGAAGGCATCTCATTAATATTTTAGCCATACTGCTAATCTGATTCAAGGTTCAAGGTATTTTATAGTCATCAGCAGTTGCATAAAGATACATAGTGTGATGAGACAATGTTTCACCATGGATTGGGGTGCAACAAACATCAACATATAACATAGATACAGCATGTATGTGGACAAAAACAACACTAAACAGTGTAACAAGATGCAGTATCGGATCATGGGTCATTGGGGTATTTTTGCTCATAAGAATAAATATAAAATGAAATGACCGGCATAGTGTGACAGATAGCCACATAGCGCCGTGCTGGGTATTAAATTATTGCACAAAGAGGTTATAGCAGCAATGGATGTGAGTTAAAAGTAAACTGCAAGTTCCAAGAGTATAATAATAATGGAGTTATTATGAAGTAAACAGTCAGGTAGTGTACCAGAATGACATTTGGTTAGGAAGAGATTCATGAATGCGCATTAAGGATTCTGATGGCTTGTGGTATGAAGCTGTTACACAATCTGGTGGAACCAGCATGAATGCTTTGATACCTTTTACCAGATGGCAAGAGAGAAAAGTCCATGTAGTGGGTGGAACTAGTATTCCACAATGTTGCTAGCTCTGCAAAGGCCGTGGTTGTGGTAAATGTCCCTCAGGGGAGGCAGAGGCACCCCGCTCATACCAGAAAAAGATGCAGCTGGACAGCAGGCTTGCAGTTCAATAGTTCCCCTATAGAATGTGATGAGGATTAGTTTCTTTAAAAGGTGTAGATTCTGCCACAATCTCTGGGCAAGGGAGACTGTATTTAGGGACCAAGTAAGGTTGTCCATGATGTGGACTCCCAGAAACTTTGTGCTTTTGACCCTCCCTACAGTGGAGCCATCAACAGTGAGAGGTGGGAGGACAGTGTTTGTTTTCCTGAAGTCAATTATCATTTGCTTTGTCTTTTCAACTTTAAGAGATTATTGCGCTTGCATCAGGGAGCAAGTCTTGCCACTTCCTCCACATCATTGTTGTCGATGAGGCCCACCACTGTCGTGTCATCTGCAAATTTGATGATGTGGTTAGAGTTAACTTCACTAAGCAATCATGGGTGAGTAGTGTAAAGAGCAAAGGCTGAGAACGCAGCCATGAGGCACTCCTGTCATTAGTGTGATCGTGCTGGAGGTATAGGTGCAAATGTGGACTGACTGAGGCCTTTCTGTCAGAAAGTCCATGATCCAGATTACAAGAGGGATGTTCAGGTCCAGCCTTCTCAATTTAGTGGACAGTTAACAAATTGTGGGTGTAAACATCAGTATAATACCAAATGTGACATCAGTATAATATCAAATGTGACAATTTCATGTGCAATAAATGCCATGGCAATATTAACATCACACATCATGCAAGCCTGGTATGGTGGGTCGCAGTGTTGCTACACCCCGCTATTTTGTATGCATGGAGTTTGCATGAATACCCTATGTGTGCATGGCTTTTCAGCAGTTTTGTTCCACTGTCCAAAAACATGCAACTGAAGTGCCTAAACTGCTTTAAACCGCTTTATCCTATTGGGTCGCGGGGGGTCCGGAGCCTATCCCGGAAGCAATGGGCACGAGGCAGGGAACAACTCTGGACAGGGGGCCAGCCCATCGCAGGGCACACTCACACACTGTTACCATGCACTCACACATGCACACCTACGGGAAATTTATTAACTCCAATTAGCCTCAGCATGTCTTTGGACTGTGGGGGGAAACCGGAGTACCCGGAGAAAACCCTACGATGATACATAATAAAGATGCAAACTCCACACACATGTAACCCAGGCGGAGACTCGAACCCGGGTCCCAGAGGTGTGAGGCAACAGTGCTAACCAAAGAATAATGTTTTGGATTGCAGTACAAGAAAGATTAAAAAAATTGACTGCTTCAGTACAACTTGCTAGCACTGGCCGTCAATGACGAGCTAAAACAGAAAACATGAAAAGCACACTTCCACACCCACATGCTTGAAGAAGAAAGAGCCTGCCATCTTAAACCAAGTCTCAGTTTGCTTGACAAAGGGGGAGCATTGAAAGGCACACACTAGTGGGCTTTCAGAGTAAGAACAAGCAACACGTCACAACAGCCTAGTGTGCACTCACCAGCTCTGTGTCAGATCAGCATGACTGGGGGAGCAGCTCTCTTTGCCGCCCCCCCCTCCACCATTTCTTTCCCGTCTTGCCCTGGTTTCTGGAGCTGCAGGAGAGCCAAGAGAGAACAGTCATATCAGCATATCAGAGGTGCAATAATAACATTTATTAAGGAGGGTTTCAGGAAATATGTGCTGAATTTTTTCTCCCCATTTCATCTTTTGTTCCTTTCAGACACTTTCATTAGAAGCCAATCATTAATCAATGTCTAACAATATTTTTAAAAGAATGGGGAATACAACCCACACCACACAGGATGGGATGACCTGGCAAAATGTTTAGAAACGATTAAGGCCAGGGTCAATGTTACGGCAATTTCTAACATGGTATTTCAAAAGTAGTTTCACCACGGGAATTTGTATCCATGTACAGAGAGGCCAACAATTATGATTAGTGGCCACTTGTCCAGAAAATGTTTGTATTTTGTAATACTGTTAGTGACAATGAGAGGGAGCCCATTGCCCAGGCAATAAGCATTTGAAGCCACACTGTGCAGATGATGGGAACTCTGGGACATGGAATTTTACAGAAGAGCTACAGAAGACTCCACAGCCTTAGTGATAGAGCACAGAATTCAGTGATAACAATATGGGTTTTTCAGTCCACACAGTCCACAATGCCCTTAATCTTACATAGGACAAACCACATCTGAAAAAAACAGATTACCAGACAATATCTTCAGTTAAAATGAGCTACAAATAAATTTAAACCATTTCAAGCAATTTACTCTGTCCAGACTTCCTGACAGATGGGTAATATGTGTCAGCGCTATTATCGGACTGAATAATTTGGGGAAACGTGCCTCAGAACAGCCAATGGGATCAGAGCCCTGCCTACACACTGGACTATACAGAGAACATCACAGGCCACAGATTCCTCCGCAGGCCTCACATGCTGCAAATCTAGTAAAATAATACCCAATACAAGTGACAGATGCCTCTTCATCCACAGAAACACGCTTAGAGAAGCAATTCTGGAAAAATTTAATAAATGAAAATATGAAAATCCCCTGGACTTGTTAATGGTTAGGTTTTAGAGGTAACCCCACTGCCCACCTCTGCAGAAAGAATATTCATAACAGTGATAGTGACGACACTGCATATTTAATAATACTGCTAATACTGTTAAAAACTACCCCACTCATCACTAGTAAGGACATAAATTAAAAAGGTGATCTACGACTTACCACTCGTTAAGTGGATAGTTACCAGTAACAACATCTATTCATGACTTATAAAGTTCTTTTATGGTTAAAAGGCACAATATTAGTGGCAGAAATTATAAAATGGCATAATAAAAGTTCAGGAGTCTGCAATGTATGGTGAGCCACATTTTTCTGGCTATCCACATTTCAAGAGAGACATTTTTATCCAACATGGCAGTTAGGGCTGAACAATCTATCGATTTCAAATCTAAATCACGATTTGAAACAACACGATTAGCAAATCGCAAAGGCTGCGATGTAGGATACACATTATACAACACATGTATTAAAATTGTGTGAGAATAGTTTGAGATTCATGTCATCCTCCTTGTATGTCATTTTCAGCAATCAGAAATGTCCCAAGATGACTATGTACAAACAACAAACACTTCAAACCCAAGGAAAATGTTGTGAAGAAAATGTTGATTCTGCTGCTGAGCTACAAGTGAATTACTGACCTATTTCATGGTCAGAGATTGTTTACAGAAAGGTCCTATTATCAACAGAATCGGCAGGACCTTCTTTTAACCATCAGCAGCAACATACTAATGCACATCACAACTTTTGCTTTTGTTAATGGGCCACTGCATTAGCATACCATTCACACATCAAACAAACAATGAGACAGTAGTCCTCAAAGCAGCGACCCCCAAAAAGCCGTAAAATCCATAATGCAGTCATGTTTATGTCATGTGTTTTTGTGCTCATTGATTTAAGTATTGATTTCGATAGATTAATCTTGTGGAATTACACTGATAATAATATGAAAGCCTCGCTTTAACATAAATAGTACAGGAACATACTGCTTTAATTGCTATTACAGCTGGGTATGGGCAGTCTTATTTTGAAAAAATATAGGAAGTGGCACAATGTTTTATATTTGTCAGAGTAACAACGCAAACAGAATGACAAGCCGCTTCAGTCGAAAACCTCTCATTTCAAATAAAAAGCAGGGTTATCAACTTTGCTCAGCTGTCTAAATTGAGATTTTCTGTTCTAGATAAGTCTGCATTTACATGTAATTAAGAGTTTTATTAGCTTGTAAATACTCTGTATGGTTTGCACACAGCCCTAACGCTTTTGATGTAGCTAATTGTATAATGGAGTAATAGAAATTTGCCGTAAGAATTCTTGCATGAGAGTCTGAAAACGTGAAGGTCATGCCAGATGCTTGAGTTTGCAACCCTGAAAAAGGACATTTTTAGTCATTTCACTTAGACAGAGTTGTATAAAAAGTTACATTACTTTATGCAGTTGTTAAGTGGAACCTTCGACCAACATGAAATCATCAATAAACTACGTCTATTTATTATAAAATGCATACGGCGTTTAAAACTTTTCAGCTTTAGGACCATAGCCATTCCATTATGAACATTACGGCTTTTTCGTCAAAGGGTTTAGATTCGCTGCTGTTAATAGCAGGGGTTCAAGCAGTGTTAGCTGCAAGATCGGTATTGTTTTTTTTTACCGGAATTGTTTTCAATATTACTTTATTTAACTTCTTAGTATATCTACTAATTTTAAAAAAGTAAATACATGTTGGAAGCAATTCATATCTTTGTTCTCATCCTTGTATTAGAATGTAGACTAGTTAACATTCTTATGTTATCTAGTGGAAATGCTGCATCATATGATTTAAATTTATTACATACTGAATATTGAACTGAAGCTTGATTTATAAAAGAAAAATTAAAAATGATTTCGCAAATCATATCATAATCGCAGTATTTCAGAAAATCACGATGAGATATTTTCCTCAAATCGTTCAGCCCTATTGGCAGTTGTAAGTGAAAACTGCACTGTACTTTGACACAGTGGTACTCTATATTGTAAAAAGGAGCAGGACCAAGCCATGTCCGCAGCATAAACAGTGCTTCTCTACACCAGATACAGGAAGGTATCTAGCTGGGAGTGTGAATGAGCATCTGAAATGAGAGGGGCTACCCCCTGAAATGGCGAAAGCCCCTGGGATACCTCTGAGCCCCCAAGCTGATCAAGACTCTGTGCCGTTACTGAGAACCTGCTGAGGCTTGTCTAACTGGCCCCCAGCCAGATCTCTCATTCCGAGAGAACGCTGCTGTCTGTGCACAGGGTTTTTAGTTTTTCCTGTATTGTCTTTCTTCTTTCCTTTTAAAATAAGGAGCAGTGAGACACAGGGAATCTGCCTCCCTCTATCTCTCCCTGTGACATTTCCTACCCCAAATGTACACTGATTACACATTGCAAAGACCTTTGTGCAAAGTCACACTCAAACAGTGACTGAACCTTATACGCTGCAATTATGGGGAAAAAAACATCCAGCAGCAGTGAAAAATGCAAATGGAAAAACAACAGGACTAAAATGCTGGCTTTTACCACAACTGCATGGCCTTCCCAGCATTCAGAATTCACAAATCAATCCGGCGGGTAGTCCACTTGTTAGGAGACTTAACAGGGCTTCCTGCCAACTTATAGCCTGTTTGGTACAGTAATTCCCCAGTCCGGCCAATTACGGCTACCTTTTAATCTGCCTTTCTGAAGCAAAGCATGCACACCGACCTTGGAGAGGAACTCGTTTTTTTTTAGCCTCTCTGCATGGCGGGATAATTAGACTGGGGCCTGATGCGTGGTGGATGGCTCATTACTCTCCTCATGCTCAAAGCCCCACACACTGTCTTGGCTGAAAACGGCCCATTTACATGGCCAACAGCAGCACGTGACTCCCCTGTTGTTACAGGTTGGGTGGATACAGTCAGTCTACAAAAGCATTGCACACCTCATACACGTGGCTCAACAAGAGTCAGCAGAAAATCCAACTGCTTATAGCGGCCATACAAACCCACACAACAACATGGTACCATGTGACTCTCATGACAGCTTCTCCAGCGGCTGAGAAGATGATAATAATAAAGGGTATTGAGAGATAGCTCAGACCCAGGCTATAATATTCTTTGTTCCAAGAGCCCAGCTGCAGCACTGCTGGGGACTGGAGAGCACGGCCTGCGTGCCAAACCTAGCACTAGCAACATCTCAGGAGGGTCGCCCCTGACATCCAGCCTGATTTAGAGCCCACAGAGGATGATCAGCTGGCTCCCCTAAGGGCCCACTTTCAGGACTCTCTGCAAGGCTGGAGCTCTGTAAATCAACCAAGAAGCAATGCAGGGAAGTGGCCATATTATGAATATAACCAGTTCTTATTCCACAGGGTTAAATCCAAAAAGCATGAAACTCAATTCTTGTGGACTGAGTCAGACCAGGGACAAGAAGCTGTTCCAGAAACATCAAACCAGCCCAGATCACAAAGTAGAATCTGGAGAACAAAGCATTTGCAAGAAGCTTAAATATTACTCAACTTTCTTAAGACAGAGACAGGCCTTGTGATGGACTGACATCCCCTCCAAGGTATCTACTGCTTTGCATCCAATGCTGCCAGAGATAGACTAAAGGCCCCCACCAACTGTACTGCACTGTAGTGTTGCGTGGGTCGGCTTTTTTAACACCAGCCCCAAAATTTCTCATAAAGACCGAGATGTCAGTCTTTAAGATGCTTTGCAAGGTTTGACATGCTATTTGACTTTGTCGTCACAAGTTTGTTGCACTGTTTGCAGAAAGGATTATCGACATCCTTAGCCTTTCCATGCTCGTCTGCAAAATACTTCCAAACGGCACTTTTTTTTTTTTTTTTTAACTAAAGCAGCTTGCGAAGTGCCTTCAACTGCAGCATATGCCATGATCGGGCAACTCGGTATGTGTGTGTTAACCAGCACGAATGCGTCGTCCTGTGAGGAGGGGAGGGGCTCCGCGAGTGTGCACGTGGGTGTAGAAACGCCTGCACTGTAGTGGTACTGTGTGAAGTGTGGCGAATGAAGCAAAAACCGCACTGCTTGTATCAATAATAGTGAAAATGAATATTTAATCAGATATTAATTTTTAATATCGATTAGTATCAGAGAATCGATTTTTTTGTCAAACCCAAGCGCCAGCTATACCTTTCATTTCTGATCTTTCGCGGTACATTTTTAGCAGTGCAGCACTGAAAAAGGTCCCCCCTTAAACAGTTTCCAGCTGCACCACTTTCCACATGTTGTGTAGGCTATTTCAATCGGTATTGTGGTATAAGAAATATTCATATCATAAAAATAATAAAAAACGTTTTTCGATATGAACCAGTATACCACCCAACACTAGATGGGTGGATGGATGGGTAGATGGAGACAAGACAAAGGGGGATTCTAGAATAAAACCAAAGCAAATAGCACAAATCACAAAATCATTTCCCCCCCAAACCACATACAAATGGACAAAGGAATGAGTCTGACTACTAAATGGCTCTTAAGGCACAGTCACTAAAGAAACCTTAATACTTCAACAAGAATGAGAACAATAAGACAAACAACAAGACACTCAAGTCAACAGCAATAGAGATCAAAGTAATGAGTTAATTAGAAAAGGATAGTGGAGCCAGATTCCCAGGGCAGCCCGCAGGAGGTAGCAAGTCCTCTGAAGGAATCTGCCAGGGTCTCCACACAAACACACAGAACATGCACAATGTGGTCCAGTGTATGTGGTGAAGCTTATTCTCCAGTGGTCTTGGCCGATATGTCAACTTACTTAAGAACTTGAGATGCAATAAAACCAAACATCTAGTCCAACGGAATGAGTCACTGCAAAAAAAAAAAGCTGAAATGGTACAAGGTTTTATTAGACCCAAGACTGGGTCTAAAGACCAGGCTCAAATTTCATTTGGGCCGTGGAAGCAGGTGAGTAATAATATCTGGACTCCATAGAGGATGATGAGGCCACCAGCAAGGCCTCTGGATGCCTGATGTAGAGAATGCAACCAAGAATCTGCCCAGAATTTTACCACCGTTCACTAATTATGATCTTCTGTGACTTGCTGGAGCATTAGATGAACATCATCTTCTTGTCAGTTGAGGTTTATTTATTTTATTAATTTTTTCATGAGGAATTCCAAAGATACTTAACCCACAAGTATTTATTTATTTTTTTTAAATATCAGATTTGTGTCTGATGTCTACTGAAAGCCAGACACACCTTCCTTCCCTTTCAATACTTTTAACTGTAATTTTACTCCCTTGCAATACTTTTGCATTCCCATTACACTTGCCCACTTGCTATTTGTTGCAGCATGACAGCAAGGATAAACTTAGAGCTGGGTGATATGGCCAAAACTGTTATTGCGTTAAAGAATGCATATCGCTCAATATCAATAATTATCATGATAAATGCCAAGTTATTATTAAACTGAAGAAATCAGAACGTGACCAAAATTGCCAAACATTAGTGATGGTCAAAATGACTATTCCAGAACAATTTGCTAAATTTTAGATAGATGGAGCTCTCTGTTAAAAGAAGGGCTCAAAGTATGCTGAAAAGGAAATCAAAAGGCCACATGTACCAAACAGCATTTCACAAGTCCAAGATAGAAGATGGGCAGGTTATTTTAGTCAGCGCCGAAAAACGCCACAGCTGGCATTCTTCCTTAATTCTCTGTGGATTATTACTGTCGGGATTTTGCAAGGAGTGAATTTTCTGTGGATTTTCCTTTTGGATTTTGCTCCTTATTGAGCGGGTTGCTTTGGATTTGCTCTCCCGGTGAACTGCCCTGTTGGTCTGATGGTTTTGTCTGTTGTCCGCATTGTTATTTGTTCAATAAATCTCCCGTTTTTACAGCTGCGTTTGCGCTTGTGCTCCACTGCCAGTCCTGACGAGTACAGTCAAACCTCCCTTATCGGGACCTCCAATATACGGGCACCTCCCTCTACCAGGCAGCTCTAGGCACGCGCATGCGCAAGTTAATTTTACACAACCAGCAGCTGTTGTTATGAGCCCCAGTCTAGGGTTGGGGCGTAACGGAGTGAAAGAGAAAGGAGACGTGGAGTAAGGGAAGAACAGGGTGCGATGAACAAGGGAACATACATGGACAAAGGGGTATTTAATATTTTTCTGTTTTTGTCTCTCCACCGACACAGAACAAATGGTAGTTACTCCCTATGCACCTGACACACACAAAGAGCATACACAGAGATCAAAGCGTCAAAGTCCGAGAAGCACATGAAGATGTTAACCAAAAACCGGGAGAGAGTTTGAATCCAAATAGCAAGTATACCTAAGCAAAAGGCAAAGCGAAAATCTGAAATCAAATAAGAATGGGGCCGAAAATGGAATGGAGAATGGAAAGAATGGAGGCGTAGCGAATGTCGAATGGTAACGCGAGCTAAAAGACGAGGTTGTGGGCGGAGCTGAACTTACAGTATAACGGTGCGTAAAACTGTGCAAAATCCATGGCTTCAAAAAGGAAGCATAGTGCCATGTCCCTCCAAAAGAAGCTCGATTTCATTACAGAGATGCGAAAAAGGAAAATCATACAGAGTTGTTGCAGACCATTTTGGAGTGGCTATGTCTACGGTAGGCGATACTTGGATGAATAAAGAAAAAATCATCCAGCTGGTTAAAAACTGGATGAGCACTGCAAGAATAAAATGGGATGATTCGCTTCCTCAGACAGAAATAACATCGTATTATAAGCCTTGAACCTTATAAATATCATGCAGTTTGTATGTGTACACATGTACATATACAGTAAAACTGGTCTAAGTCGCTGGCTTGTAACTTGTCAACGTGCACAAGTCAACGCTCAAGCAAAAGTCACGATTTTTCCTAATGACGTTTCCTTTAAAATTCCTTGTGTAAATCGTCGCTTATAAGTCGTCAAATTCCCTTAGTCGTCACCTAAATCCCGGTCCCGAGCAACACAAATGAATGGATTTTCCTACCTGTA
>JAODKF010000049.1:17036023-17058332 GCA_026779585.1 Mormyrus proboscirostris | reverse complement strand
AGACTTGGATGGCTTTATAGGAACCCATACTGCATGTACTGACTGGTCAAGGAAGGATGCCGAGGCCGTGATGAGTACAGGTATGGTGTTATATTTACTAGTCAGAAAAACGGTGAGATAGACATAAGTCGTCAAAGTGTCGACTTAGGTGTATCTCGTCAATTCTCTAAGTCGTCACTTGTAAGCTGGTCCCACGAGTGTTGACTTAGACCAGTTTTACTGTACGTTGCACTGTACTGTTCATGTATTTCTAAGTTACGGGCACCCCTCGGTCCCATTCTGTCCGGATAAGGGAGGTTTGACTGTAGTCATAAAGTGGCAGCATGTTGTGTCATAAATCATATGTAACTTTCATCAAGCATTCGGCATATCGATATAGGAAAATTATATTGTGATAATTTTTTTATGAGTATGACAAACAGTAAAGTTAACTTTACATTCAGTTTCTGGCTGTAGTCTCTGTGACATTTGAAGTTCGTTTGTGACAGCCCTAGTGGGGACCAGAAAAATGTCCCCAAAAGTTAACAGGTCTTACCTCATTGAGGGGACATCTGGTCCCCACAGTGTTGTCAATACACCCTCTCCCCCCCCCAAACCCACCACACACACACACACACATACACACACACACACACACACACACACACACACCTTTCCCGGAAAGGGTTGTGCAAACACGGGTGCAAGTGCAAGCACATGCACACAAACACTTCTCCGGAAAGGGTGTAAACTCTCATCCACTAAGCTACAGCAAAATGTGTGATTAGACACTCACGCACACACACAGAGCACGTTTCTCAGTCTCCCCAGTCTCCCAGACTGTGGATAAAATGGCAGGTAAAAAGAGAGGAGAGAAACCATACACTGAAAAGAAAGAGCTACGGAATCAGGGTTGCTGCTCTTCTTCCCCGTGACAAGCAAATAGAAAACTATTGTGCACAATAGTCTCCATAAAAATGGTTTAACATCATGTTGTGGTACATACAGTACAGGAAGATGAAGACACCATCTGGACATCCTCTCTGCTTGTTTACTTAATTGTTCCTGCATGTACTGTAACCAGTATCCGTTACCTTACCTTTTACACGTGATGATTCAAGCCTCTCTGATGATAAGTCAGAGAGTCTGAGCCCTCACAGCCTGAAGTCCTAAATGCAACCAGGAGATAAATTCCATAGGGCTGGACTGGCTGAGTGCATGATGATGCCATGCTCTTCTCATGCCTCCCTCATTCTACTCAAAAAGTGACCTGGGTGAGCTCTGGTGATTCAAACCAAAATGAAACCTTTTTTCCAGACATTGTGGATGGGGGTGAGTGGAAGCGTCCCGAAAAAGAAGCACTCATGCAACCACACTGCTGAGGGCTTAGGTTACCAGAGCAAAGTGTCCCCCTGCCCCATTACCCCATGCTGCTCTGGAGTCCAGCTAAGTATTCAAAAATCCCTATATCCGTACACATGCATGCATATTTGTGCTTGTATGTAGATACATGCACTGCAAATAAATACGGCCATGTCTAAATATACATGTCAGAAAGAACTAATACCCAGAAGGGGTAATGGCAAGGCTGGGCAGAGGCAGTTAGTTAGTGCTCCGAGCAGACAAAACAGCTGTAACCTCTCTCTATCTCTCTGTGTGGCCCATAACACCCCCCAGCACAGAAATGAAGAGCGGAGACACACAAGTACAGACAGGATGGTCGAGTCTCTGCACGTCACAGCTCAAACAGTAATGCATTGTTCAAGCTGCTCTTCCGTCCGCCCTTCTAAAGAAAGTCAGCCTGCCAAACACAGGAGTTCGAGCAGAAATCAGCAGGGGAGACAAGAACATATCTGACTGTCACTGCTTGACCCTGGTGAGCTCTACCCCCTTTTAGAAGACAAAGCCTTAATTACTACCTGAGAAGGAGACAGGAAGGGGACGAGAGGAGGAAGCAGCATGTTCTGTAGGTTCCCAACCAGCTTTAACCCAGTGCAGTAGCCTAATCCAACAATTGCACAGTTTTTTTTTCCCCAAATTCAATATTCAAATCAACACAATGGGTTTTATACACTGAACTGCTTGCCTATGCCACACATTCACTGTATTAATGTGTGTATTCATCCCAGTAATTTGCTACAACTGATATGTTCTGAAAAGTGCACCCTCCACTCTAGTGGTGGGAGTTGGAGTTACAAATTGAAATTCTTTCTGAAATTCTAAATATTAAACTTAGGTTACTTTAATTATGTTGGTCATATTTGTTACATATCTGCTCGCCTGCAGAAAGCCCAATTTTGTTAAGGGACTGACATGCACAAATCTAGCACTTGCTATCATACACGAGTTAGCCTGTGCAGAGACTTTTCGAGGAGCATCTCAATTAAAAAAAAATAAACAGACAGCCTGCCATCAGTACAGTTTTCTGAATGATTAACCGTGGTTAAGTTAAAAATTGTGGTAATACTACTAATATTCACAAGGATCTTTCCTGACACATCCCTGAATTGAACAACCACAAACCCACAGCTACACATGCACAATAACAAACCCATAATAACAAACACAACTTTATGCATCCTCCCAAGCAGGAGTGACACAGCTAAATGTGATATAGATAACTATGTCCACTGCATTGATATTCTTTAGGGAATTCCATTTTAATTTGTTTTGTAAAATGCATACATGTAGCAAGACATTTTTCAGTTCAGTTCTCAATTTGCCACACCCATCACATTTTTCTTTCCAATCCCTTTACTGCTGAAAAGTTGCTAAAAAAAAGCCAAATACAAGATCTTTGACATTTCTTTTTTGAATGAACATTTTCACAAAAGTCACCCTTAATTCCATAATGTAAATTAATGAAAAAGTATGCTAATGTAGAAAAGAAAAAAATCTGAATGATTCTGAAGCTATAACTAACCCAGCATAAATTACAAATAAGGACAAATACACTGTAGCTGTAGTTCATTGCCATCAAAAATGAGAACCTGCAGAACAGTACCGACTTCTTATAACTTCTGGAAAGTAAAAGGGAACCACAACTACGCCCAGGAAACAAAAACGGAACTGGTAAGGGGTGTCATTGAGGAAAGCTGATCTGTAAATATCAAGTCAACATTAAAATAGACAAGCCACCGGTTCTAATGTTACTGTCACCATTACAGTGGCAACCAATATTTGAGAGAATGATAGAAGCACAGCATGCTGGGAGGTTGTCTTCAAAGCTCAACAGAACACCAGCAAGAAGATACGGCCTGACTGGGTGTTATCTGCACCACCATCTGTAGATGACAGTTGGTCTCCTGGTACTCCTGTTGGGGGTGGGTCACAGTAAGGTAGAGGTAGACTTAGCATTATGGAGCAGAGAGGACTGGGGTATGGTAAAGATAGGGTATTAGAAACAGAAGGTACAGTTGAACAGGGTGGGTCTAAACGCAAATGACATGTTCTGGTATGGCACTGAAACTGGAGAGCATGCCAAGCACTTTCCTACTAAAAATACAACCTCCAGTATAAGATGGATCTGGATACAACTGCTGGCAAACAGCTGAAAAATCCAGCTGTAAGCACTGGGCGACACAGAGTCTGAAACATAAGGATGATGCATTATTGTGTGATGTCACCGCTTGTTCAAATGCAATAAAAACCAAGGAAGTACTCAGTGAACAGGGGACTTAGTACTGACTGACAGCACAGCTGGCACAATATCATTTTCTGGTCCGATCCCGATACCGACATTAAAATTATGAGTATCTACCGATACCACTACCAATCCAATATTTTTTTCCCTTTATTATCTATTATCAATATTTGTATAAATAATTTGCTTTGTTAATTGAAATGTATCTGTCTTAATCTTGCAGCACCATGGCTTGAGTGTGCAAAGAATGGGAAAATATAATACCTATGTGGCTCAAAAGCTACGCCACTACTATAAAGGGAAAAATCCACAGCCAATATGACTCACTGACTCTGTTTTATTCAGCAGCAACTTTCACAAAGAAGAACAGAAGTTTTTTTTAAAGTATGATATATTGCCAAATTAAATATAATAAAGAAATCAATCATAAAAATATAGTGGAAACCGCTTATACTGATTACAAGTCTATCTGGGTGAAATTGATAACTATAAGCGGATGATCATTATAACTATTTTTTTCTTTTTCGTTATATTTCAGGCAGATTACCATCTAACGGCCATGTGTATATTACATGAACATAAAATAAAACGGACAGTATCGCTATTTACTTTATCGACTCCCAAAATATAGTACAGCTGTTTCAAATGCTTTTCAAATTATAGCACTTTACAAAGCAAATTACTGAATTGTGTATAATTCAAATATGTTATAATACAGTAGGGTACTGTACATAAAATAAAGCATATTGTAGTTTCATTGCTGATATTACATGATTTTATGTGATTCAAATCACAAAAATGCCAATGTCGAACATGCAAATGTGAAGGGGTTACTATATTTCCTCACAGCTGACATGACAGCTCTGACACACGCATTGTTGAACAACTAGCCATCACGTGACCCTCACTTCTGGTTACAGTATGCTACACTAAGGCTACAAACCTTTTCACATAATTTCACAATTTTCTAGGCTAAACCTCTCTCTGATGGAAAAATCATAATACTGCAGTCGCAACCCCATGTTTGATCCAGTATTTTTTGCCAGCATACTGGGTATTGGGTTGGTGAGACGACCAATAATCGCGGACAGCTTGCTCTACAAAAAAGAGCAAGCTGAGGGAGGCGTAAAAATAATTTCCCCACGGAGATCAATAAAGTTCCACTATTATTATTATTATTAATCAAAACTTTCTTATCACAATAACTACATTCAAGTTAAAAAAAACCTGAAACGTTTATATAAACTGATGTTTAACAGCTGCAGTTCTTCATGCATTTCTGAACATAAGTTTCAACAAATGGGTCGAGGTTGGTTTGTATTACAAAATCTAGTCTGCCCACCTGGTCTGTAAGCTGACAGCTGCATAGAGTGTAAATGCATGCTATGATGGCCAAATAGGGCACAACAAACTCGTCATAGCTGGGATTCCACAGGCCATGTATATGTGTGGGGGGACACTTTCGTGGAGCTCCACGCTGACCTCTGAGCTGGCCACACAGGCCACCTCACAGAACAAACAGCACCCATTCTGTATCCACTGAAATAATCCCCCACACCTCAACCCCACTGGCAACTCTGGCTAACAAGCTAACCCAATCCGGCTATAATGAGCCCTAGATACAAGCAAATGCAATCCCCATTTTACAAAATGCATGTTCACAATCATTCCCTTCCTAAATTATACTAAATATATATTTTTTAGCCCAAAAAAAAAAAACTCTTTGATTGCCGCTCATGTCCGTCATGTCCGACATCCTACCCCCATCCTAACAAAGTTCCAAAAAGAAACACAGCTGTTTCACTCGCCTTCCTGGATCCCCTCCCTCTTACGGACATGCCATGTCCACAGTTGGCTTCGGTGTTGTCTTCACGGTCCTTTCTCCTCCCTTTATACCACCCCCCCAAACACCTCCCATCCGTTCAGTCAGTTCTCAGAACAGGTCAGATACAAACACTGTCTGTTTACACAGAGGGTCCAATTTCCATGTTCAAAAGGTTTAGATACACAAAAGTACAAAAGCACAAGCATGTTCTGGACTACAACTGCTATTACAGCTGCTATTACTTTAGGCTGTTATGTGTTAAAAATGTAAACAATATACATCTTAGCTTTTGTTAATAAATGCAACCATCATTGCTGATATCACCACTGACAAGTGGAGAGTCCTGTTAAAATATCACTCAGATTTAACAACACTCACTACTCAGCTCCACTGGGTGGGAAGGATGTGTATTAACATCTTGCCAAAATACACAAAACACACAACATCCTTTACAAAACCACTTGCTGTCAAAGCTGAAATAAGATGTGAGCCCAACACATCATAGAGAAAGAAAAAACAGCAACACAACAGGATCAGCAAACTAATGAAAAAAACTGACAGTTTTATGTTTCAGCACCTGTAGACTCTTGTGTAAACGGTACTGAAATAAAGGCAGCAGGTGCTGGATATTTTGGGTACATATTTGTGTGCCTCTGTGACACAGTTCCTCTCAGCAGACAGGAAGGGTTGTCTTGTAACAGCAAGATAAATTAAGAGATTGTATTCAAACTGAGTCGAACTGGCAGAGCAAACTATGACAGGATCCAGCGCAGTTGTTCAAATTATGAACTGTTGGGAAGTTTCCGAGGGTTCACTTAAGTTGCCTGCTTTCGGACAGTGATAGGACATCAGAGGATTCGCAGAAAATCCACGCACACACGGGGTGAACATGCAAATTCTACACAAGTCTGTAGCCTGAGGCAACACTGCTACCCACTGCACCACAGTGCTGCACTCCATACTAGTAGGCATGCAAGATGTCCAATGTTAATATCACCATTGCATGTTATGTACATACAACCGTCACATTGCAAAGACCGCAATAGTCAGTTGGGTGAAATGATCAATAAGCTGCGCTAAAACATTTTTATCCTGCCATAGGAAACAAAATTTAGTAATCTCGCAATTTTAATGATGGTTCCTAGTATGTGTTAACTAAAAAAATCAGTTTAAAGTTTACTGCCGCTGCTTTGCATGAGCTCTGCAAGAAAATGACTGAAACTGAGAAAACCGCACATAGACTGATCAGGAAAAGACATATCTCTTCTGTTATACAGATATATTCTGGATTTCATAGAGATGATATTGAGCAAAAGCAAGCAATTTGTTGGCACTGCTTTGTGCCTGTTGGCACAACTTGAGGCAACACTGCCAAGTTATTTCACTATTGGCAAATAAGTTCCTTTTGGCTATAATTCATTCGCAGCTCCTAAATATCACAAACACTTCAAATATTATAACGTGATCATTCACCAATATCATTCACATATAAAATAATTTTATTATAATATTATTATTATTATTATTATTTACCATATTATGTAAAATGATGCAGCTAATCGATGGGGCTAACCTTCACTTTAGTAGCAAATATATTGACATACATGAATTGTAAAAAGTAAATGAAATAATTTAAGTCAAAGTAATGACAAAGGCAGGATAGGCTACTCTGACAGGCTAAATGGCACATTATCTATGACTAACCACGCATTATTGAGCGAGTCCTTCAAGCCTTCTCTTAAGATGTAGATGCACTGCAATCATGCTGTTGTGATATTTAAGTCCTGCTTTGCAATACTGATACTGCAGTATCATTCACTTTTAATATGAAGTGCTTCCACACAACTGAGGCTTTAGCTCTTTATTTGGACCCTCATCTGCTGTGTTCCATCTTCCATCCGCTACATTGCTGATTAATCAAAATCACAAATTTTAAATCAATGCTTTTTAAAAATTGAGTAATCAAGTTAAATCAAGTAATCATGATTGCTGTAATCACAGCTCTAATCACAGTCTGTGACTTGGAGCATATTCTAAGAAGCACAGGACATGAGGCAGAGTGCACACATGCACACTAGAGATGCACCAATCCAACATTAGGACCGGTACCGGCATCGACCAAGACCTATTTGACAGATTCATGTCCAATACTTACTTATCGAGTTTTTGGCAGTCTCTAAAAAGATAGCTATTTCATGCAAAATCTATTTGGACTGTCAATAGCACAAACGCTCTTTTCCTTTTTTTGGACATCTTTTTTGTGGCTCTCAACCTGAAAGCTAACGCTAACGTTGCCACTCAATTTTTTGCCTCTCAGCGGGTATAAGCACTGTGACTTCTATCTGCTGTGAAGTCAAACGTATACCCTTCGCAGCAGGGGGAGTGCAAGAACATCAGATAAGAGGGAGTCATTCTGGAAGTATTTTATGCTTTTAACAGCTACTAGTGGCAAAGTGATCTGCAATCTTTGTAAAAACAGTTTTGAGAGGTAGGGGAAGCATTGAGTGGAAAATCCCACTAAACAAAATGCACTCAATTGTGCAAGACAACATGAGAAATATGAAAAAAGCAATGGATGCCATGAGAGTCACTGGCTTCGGCTGTTTTGCGCTCCCAAATACGTACCTTCACTGTCATACAGTAACACAAATAGGGCTGCCACTAATGACTATTTTTTATGGATCAATAAATTGATTATTTTACTGGTTAATCTTAAATCGATTAATCTAAACGATTAATTTTCCTCCAGAAAATCAAAAAGCCATTTAAGTTAATTTTATTTTGGCAACAATAAACTGTATGCTATTGCAGAGCTTTAGATAATGGATATCAGCACTATACGGGTATTATTTTTAACCACAATTCGATAAGCAAATTTGTAGTATGCCTAAAATATTAATGAGATGCATACGGTGACACCAGAAAAGATAATCTGTATTTATTTGGTGTATCATTGTGCTTATTAAATTTGGTTAGTGGAGCATGCCACATGCGACTGTTTTGGTAAATCCTGGAAGTGATAAGCACTGAAGTCAAGACAGGGACATTTCAGGAACCATAGCATCTTTTAAAAGAGTAGATATTGTGGATTACTTAATGAAGCAGTTATTATTTAATGCATAATAATATCAGATCCAAATCACATGAACCCATTCAGCTAAGCACATGAAGATCCTTATACTGTACTCAAGGAAGATCCTTTTTTACAAAATAATCCTTAAATTCTGCAGGAACTCTCTCATTTTCATCTGAGGAATTACCACCCTGGAGCAATATGTCAAACACACAGGGAATGGATGAATATGGGAACTCCGCTACATACAGCACAAACCTCAAAACCCAGAACGTAAGCTCCAAAAAAGAAAATCAGGCCAGATAGAAGGCACGTGAATAAAAGGCACCGAATGGAAACAGAGAGCGGTTAAATGAACAAAAACTCTTGTATAAACTGAAAAAAATCTAACTGTGATCTATGACACCAAATTTCAATTTGTGTTATTGTAAACTATTGTCCAACCTCACAACTGGACCAAATAAAGCTGTAATAGTACATGTATTCATTGTGCTCCATTCAATTAAATCATTTTCAGATCAGAATGCACAATGAATAAATATATTTCTTGGGATGGACTGAAATTAAATTTATAAGTAGACCGTCAATACAGAAAACATGCTAATTGTGGCTGTGAGTTGGTTATGGATAGTGCTGGTCTCAGTCATAACGGTCAAGTGAGAGCTTGAAAACCCTCCCACATCTCTTAAATCTGTAGTTTGGGAACATTTTGATTCCCCAATACATTATATCAACATTAAATAGAGGGGCAGTATCTGATAAGACCAAGACTGTCTGTTGGCCGTTATGTTTACTGAACTAGGATATGATGCAGGGAACACATCCAATACATGAAGTCATTTGAGAGGACATCTTACAATGTGTTTATGACCAGAGCCAGGCAGAAACATCCACTACAAGTTAGTCTTGGTGGTTTTGCCAAGAAATTTAGACCAGGCTAAAAAATAAATATGGCTACTGGGGAGTTTATATCTAACATTACATAACCATACTCAGTTGTGGAAAACACGGGATTTGGTTCATTATGATTATTATAATACAGTCTTATTTTTTATTTTTTTTTAAAAGATAGAGATGCTTTACTGTCATTGTAAGTACAATGATATTTAGTTTAGAACACGCCATCAGCTGCATAGTAAAACTTACAATTAAATGGAATCCGAGGCATCATTCATTTTTATAATGTGCAAATAAGCATATCTTAGATTCTCTTGTTTAGACACGTTGCCATTTGTTTGCATTACAACTGTTTATAATTGTTTGCAGTCTTAATAAAAACAACTTAAGAACAAATTCTGTTTTCCCTCCTGTACCAAAATTGCACCAAATTGTGAACTCAAAACCGAGATTTGTTAAATTGCTTCCAATTTAAAGTTCACACCCTGGCAAATGAAAATAAGTGATAGGGATTCTGCAAATGTTTTCATATAGATTCATACACACTGACCCGGTGCTTAACCCTATACAATCCAATAGAGAACAGGGGCCTGGTACTTAACCCTGTATGGTCAGACAGAACAGGGACCTGGTGCTTAACCCTATACAGAATGACAGATACCTGGTGCTTTACCCTAATCAATCAGACAAAAGACATAAGTCTGGTGCTTAATGCTTTTACATTAGAGGGTCCCAAACTGCAAGACTCCCAGACATAATTGCATTTTTGCACCTTGTCTGTTGCAGTATCCTATTCAGTATTTTATCATTTTATTTTATTTAATCTTTTTTTTATTCTTCTATCGTACTGTATCGTCTTGGAATTTTATTGTTACTTTAAATGTTCCTTCCGGGGATTAATAAAGTTATCTATCTATCTATCTAAACTGTGGGTGGCAGAAATTTAGCATTGGGAGGGAAGAGGGGAAGGTGCAGAGCCTCCCTGCTGGCAGCAGAACACACACAGTAGCCTAGCCTGGATGTTTAGTTAGGTCAACTTGAGAGACATGGGAAATTTTGCTACAAAACCTACACCAAATTCTAAACAAACTTTGACTACTACAGGCATTAAAGCTCCAAAAACAAAAATACAAAAATTGGACAAGGTATATCTCTCCCTTGGTTATACAGTTGATTAGAGATTGAAAGACTACAGTGCATTGCATGTCTTAAAGTATCAGCCTCCAACACTTTGAAACCAAGCAAATTGAGACTAGCGACTTTATATTCCTATCACAAGGACAAAACAATGATCTCAAAACAGAAGCCTTGCTTTTAGTGAATTTGCAGCACACACACTAGACTCACCCCAGTCAGTGACAAGACCACAGAAGATATACAGCTCCTACATATAAATGTTAATATTCACTATTTTCAAGATTTTTCTTGAAACTTTTCTGCAGTTGGCTTTAACCAAAACAGATGCAGAAGAATTTTCATTAAAATGTGGACATCATTTCAAAAAATACATGTTGCATTACTTTTATAACGCGTGTGGGATGAGGGGCAGGCACAAAAATCATCAGCAAAAGGGGGGGGGGGCAGCCGGAACAAGTTTGGGAATCACTGCTGTACAGATAGCCAGAGCAGGCCTCTTGCTTAACCCGGTACAAATAGAAAGCAGGGGCCGGGTGCAAACGGCTATTGCACTCCCAATAAAAGTAAATAAATAAGAAAAATAAAATTTCACAGTATACATAGCTTATTGTTGATCATATCTTTGCATTAAGAACTCGGCGGTGTCAGCGGTGACATTCTGACGGCCCACCAACGGACACGACGCCGCCCCCCACATTTGCGATGTCTAAAGGAAGTACCTGCCAACGGTACACCTATTCTCCAGGTGAGAGCCCATCAGCCGGTCGTAAAACTTGCTCTAACTGAAATAACCGAGGGTTAATTCATGTTTAGTGTTTCTGAAATGAGCCATCCTCTAGTTCGGTGCAGCTAACAAACTAAAATCCCGGAAAAGACTCCAACGCAAGCTAATGCTACTGCTAATAAAAATCAAAAGGACCACTTAACACTTTTCATTACATTAGAGAAAGAACAATTACCAGACTGCTGTTCTGCAAAACAGGTTGTATGGGATCACCACATTATAAAGCTTAAAGCTTACAAGACACCACACAACAGCTAGACACTGGGGCTGCCTGACCGGGCTCCCTCTCCCAGACTTAATATCACAGCTAGCCACCGAGTGACACTATTCCTCGCCCTTTTCTGTCAAACTTGCCGGTTTTCATGGGCCGTAGACGCCCCCAGAATGATAGAGACACTCCCCGGATCTGGGCGGGACCGGGATACGATGGCAGCCCGAGTCCCTAGGCCGTCGTAGTGAGGGGCGGCTCGGGATTGCGAGGGATAGCGCAGGACGCCACGGTCAACTGGGCTTCGGAGAGTCGTACACTGTCGTACCGTAAAAAATGCGCGTTATACCAGAACCCACTCCGGGGGTCGGCCAGCGAGCTCGCAGACGCCGTACTAACCTCGGAGGGCGCTGTCGCTTAAGCTGCGGCTGCATGTGACGGGGTACCCATTGACACCCTCAGCGAGGCCGAACCGGTCCGTCTGGGAGAGGGCTAATGGACCACACTTGGAGATACCACTTCGCACGCGCACCCCAGCGCGCGCTTCTGCAGTCTGTCAGTCAAGCGGCGACGCGAGCGCGACCGTTACGCTCGAAGGGGGAGGAGCCGGGGGGCTGGCCCCGCCCAACTGCCGGCAAATATCGCCGCCTTCAATACTGGCGTGCTTTCGGAAATATAACCCAGATTTTTTATTTAATTTAATTTCTTTATGCAAAACGTAACAGATACAGAAAAACAAAATACAACAACCTTGTAAATTTGAGCGTTGTTGGATTTCATTGAAAAAAATATATTTTACAATCATAATCGGAAAACTTTTATTATCCCGGAGGAAATTGGTTAAATAATGTACTCGTTGTTATTATTCGGCGTTTTGTTTACATTCACGTTTATTTATTACACGATTTATCCAACGCGACATACAGGCAAGGATAATACACCAGATATTTTGTGTTGTCATTTATTTCCGATAAATGTATGCGGTGTTTTTCGCCTAGCATTAATCTACAAACTCTAATGTAGTTGTACGTGTAAGTAGCAGTGATGCAATATGGGGGTTCGTGTCATTGCCGAACCACAATGTCGCAATACACTTTTGCGCACCACAACAGCATAACTCTTATTCTCAGATTCGCTTTCATTTATACAGATTCAGCTATAGTTAAACAGCGTTTACGTTTCCACTCGACTTCTTAAATACATAAAATGCCATCAGAACAAGTCAATATATACTTTACGACGAGTTGTTACAGGTGAATAACATCAAGGACCTAAGCTGTAGATACATGTAAGGTGTACGGTATGATTCTGTGCCCTGTGATGAACTGGCATCTCGTCCCCAAACTTTCCAGCTGTGCTTCCTGTAATAGGATGCGGACACCTCTTTGACCACAATACATTGTTAGAAGATAGATGGATGTTATAGGTTTAAATGGAAAGGCGTAAAAGAATAAATTATGTTTTATCAGTCAGTAGTGGCCAGCATGCTTTTACAGTGCATTCAGAAAGCATTCAGACCCCTTTCAATTTTCAACCATTTGTCATGCTATAGCTTCATGCTAAAAGTATGTAAATTAATTTTGTTCCTCATGAATCTACACTCAGTACCCCATAATGACAGCACAAACACAGAATTATAGAATTTCTTGCAAATTTATTTAAAAAAAAAAAAAACCTGAAATATCAAATGGATGCAAGTATTCAGACCCTTTGCTGCTCAGTATTTAGTAGAAGCACCTTTTTGAGCTAATACAGCCATGAGTCTTCTTGGGAATGATGCAACAAGTTTTTCACACCTGAATTTTGGAATTTTTTTTGTGGCTTTTTCCAGATCTGTGCCTTGCCACAATCCTGTCTCTGAGCTCTTCAGGCAGTTCCTTCCACCTCGTGGCTGGTATGCACTGTGAACCTTTTATAAATAGGTGTGTGCCTTTCCAAATTATGTCCAATCAATTTCATTCAACACAGCTGGACTCCAATCAAGGTGTAAAACCATCTCAAAATGACCAAGAGAAATGGACGACACCTGAGGCAAATATGTCAGTGTCACAGCAAAGGTTTGAATACTTACATCCATTTGATATCAGTTTTTCTTTTTTAATAAATTTGCAAGAAGTTCTACATAATTTTAGGATGAAGCTACAACATGACAAATGGTTGAAAATTGAAAGGGATCTGAATACTTTCTGAATGCACTGAATATGCTGTGACCTGCTAGGAAAGTGCCATCAGTTCAAGAGATGCCAAGACGCCTGAACAAACTAATCAGGAAGGCCTGCTCTGTCACAGCACTGACCCTGGACCCACTGAAGGCAGTATCAGACAAGAGGATATTGGCAAGATTGGGCAATATTATGAACAATTCTACCCATCTGCTTCAGGAGTCACTATCCTGGATCACATTTAACCACTCATTCCACCAAGGTGTGCTAAAAATGCTACTGGGGATTGTTCCTCCCTGTAGCCATCATATACCAGAGTGCCTCCTGCTGACGCACTACTCCTTTACGCCAGGAAGCATCCCATCTGTTATAATACAATATGGTGTTTTCTGTTCTAAGTGCACATAACTTAATAGCAAATAATCATTATTTTTACCATCCCCTAGTAAGCCTTTCAGTACAACCGTTATACACTACTACAATGTGCAATACCTGGTCTGTGGCTAAAAATTGGTGCAATAACTAATAACTAACTCATCTGTTATATACAAATGTAATGTGCAATGCCTGGTCTGCTGCTAATAACTTGTGCAGTAACTATATCCTGTCACTACGTTGAAAACAGTTAACAGAAGCAATTTCCCTCCAGGATCAATAACGTTTTTTCTCATTATGATTAAATGTTTGTTTTTAGTATCATATTCTGATTTTCAAAATATTTCATTTAGGCCTTCTGTGTACTGCGTACTTTTGAAATGTTTGCACTACGTTTACTTTGCACTAATTGTACCGTCTATGTAACCTGTTTGGCTGGCAGCACAGTATATGTATGTCCGTCCGTCCTGCAGCTTTATGCGGTTAATCTAAATCTTAATCTTTTTCTCTTCTGCCCTCTTGTGGTTCGATAGGAGCATTGCCCTACCTACGAACACAGCACTACAACGGACACATTAAACCGTATCACTGGTCAACAAACATTGTCACAAAAGTAGGTGTCTGTACCTTTTTTATGCAGATTTCAGAAACGTACTCTGAACTTTACTATTAGCGATAGTTTTTAAGTGACGTCAATTTAGGCTGTATTGATAGCACGTAATTGCCGATTAGGAGGGTATGGATTTAATTTAGGAAATATTATTTGTATTTGTGAACATTTTTAAGACTTTACAGAACGGTGCAAAGTACAGTAAGTCTGTCTTTCCAGAGTTTACAGGCTATAACACATTCAGACTTGTCATAAGGACATTTTTGATATGGAAAAACAGTATCAAGGCAAGTGGAGTGCCAGTATGCTTGCTGAGTCTGCTGGGCCCTTAGGAGGGATGCACGATAGGAGGGATTCTGCCAAGTACAGCAGAAAGTCAAACACTACTGCCTAGATGAGTCAGTCCCACCATGCACATATACTGTACATATATGTATAGCACAAACTTTGTCACCTTGTGATAAGGAAATTACAATCAGCTATTTCAATTCAACACAGAAAATACTGTCAGATTCACCTTTTTTAATTTGTGATAAAAAGAAAAAAAATGTTGACCAATGTAGTCTCCGTATAATTTATTCTATTTAAAATAAGACCTTTTGTAAATTCCATAAACAAAACCTATAATGAAAATACTGCTAAAAATGAAATTATATAATTTATTATAAATTAAAAATATAATTAATTTCAAGCAAATTTTTATTAAAGTACAACTTGTCCGTTGCCGGTAGCTATAGGAAAACGGAATAAGTCACTGAACACATTTTTTTGCAAATTGCCACACACAAATAAATGTGCCACAAAAACATGGCTGAGATAAGGTTTCACCAGGAGAATCAATGACCCAAGTCATTGCTCTGAGAGGAAGTCCAGTCCTCTCTTACTGTCCGAAGGCCAGCTGGCGCTGCTGCTTCTGACCATGTAGTTCCTTCGCACGGTTCTTCAGCTCCTCTGCCTTCTGATGATCAGGCGCGGTGCCGTCGCCCAGCTTGTACATGCGACTGGCGTTGGCGCAGCCCCATATGTGGCCCAACTGGCAGGCCTGCAGTGCATACCTCAGCGCCTGTGTCATGTCCTTGGAGATGCCCGGGGCACCCTGGATGTACAGTGTGCTCAGATTGAAACAGCTGGGGGCAAAACCCCCTGCACACGCCTTCTCGTAATACTGCCGGGCCACACCAGCATCTGTGGTGCCTTCAAGGGCACGCCCGTCATGTACCAGCAGGGCCACATTGTGGCAGGCATTCACTGAGTTCTTCCCCCCTAGATCGCACGCTCGTGTGAAACAGGAATAGGCTTTCTTAAGGCATTCAGCAACACCACCTGTTTGAAGTTTGAGAATATTTACAGTTAGTACTGTAACATGACCCTTAGGTACACAGCAAATATATCACAGATTGTGCATGTTGGTGGAAAACCACTGGAGGTGGAAAACCCAGGGTGTGAGGGCTATGATAACAAGCAACTACCTGTGGCTGTAGAGAAAATGGGACAGGATTTAAAGCTATGATGAAGCTCATGCCCTACAATTGCTACAAGAATACCTGTTTTACCAGATTTTCCGAATATGAATGTTACTAATTTATCAAAGGAAAGCTTTAGTTTCATTAATGACAAAAAACGGCATCGTTATCCCAAGTTTCAGTCAGTTCTTAGTACCCTATAACGCACATTTACCTTTGCCGGTAACGTGGTACGCGCCCAGCTTATAGCAGCTTTCGCTGTGACTGTTGACATCGCAGTTGTGTTTGAGTACCTGAGCTGTCGCCTCGTAATTTTTCTTTATCCCTTCTAAGTAATCAGCCAGCCGCTGGCACCCTGCATGAAGCAAGACAGAAGGCATTAAACATCCGGAATATAATAAGATGTATATCCAGCAGCACCACAAAACACATGGCATGTAAGAGACTTTTCTGCATACCAATAACCAAGGACAGCGTCTTACCTTCAGGACTCTTCTCACGGTAACATTGATAACTGTACTCCACCCCCAAGTTATCCAAGAACTCTTTAACTTCTTTTTCATCTTCAAAGTTGATTAATCCCGCCATAGCTCCAAACGTCTACCTTTACTAGCGTTTTATACAGATCGATCAACTGAGATATTTTATCCTCGGTGGTCCTAATTGACCTTGCTTAACAGACTTATCAGAAGAGAGAGTTAGACATATATCTTAAAAACACTGTAAAACCTCCTGAATGGGCTAATCACAGCACCAACCTAGCATATATTAGTATGACTTAAAACACGAACGAAATAGCATTAATTAACATTAACAAATGAATCATCTCCTTGCAGAATTTGCAGTATTCATGCGGCTGCAGCAGTAACCTCCGTGTTTCGTCATGCTTTCCGAGAATGTATTTCCGGTGTCATAGGTTGGCGAACGGCATTCTGGGATGTCTGCATATGTAAACATACGTTTATAATTTTACGGCTTATGTTTTAAGATTTATGCAGTTCTTATTCTTTTTAAACATGCGTCCAGATCATTGAAATATGTACAACACAATTAAGCGGTGTTTCTTTTACGCTGTTTTACTGCTAGTAAGGTCCCACATAGGTTCTTAGAATAGTGAGACTTTTAATTGCATTTCAAAAAGCAATCTCGCTTCGCTTTTCCTGCGCGGTAACTTCACTTTCTTGCATTTAGCAGACTAAAAAACTCATATTACTTATTTATTGTGGTATTTTACAATAACCAATACCTTAACCAGCCGCCTTCGTTCACAAGAAGTGATTCATTTACTTGAATAATGTTTTTGACACTTTGTTGAATTCATTCTGCTTCATTCGGCTTTATGTACAATATTTAAGGAACACTAGTCATCACGCTGAGTAATTCCAGAAATGCATTTGAATAAATGTAGTACACAATAGATGTTAGGTCGCTAAATGCATGTGGTCAGGGAATAGGTTTACTATAATATTTGCGTTTTTTTCAAAGTAACCACTGAATGCAGTTTTTCTTTGGTATACTTTGCCGTACTCAAAAGAGAAATAATACTCAAATACTTACCAATTTTAAGATTATCATACCATTCTGAAGTGAAATTATTTTACATAATCGTAATGATGTATAGGGTCTATTATTTCTGAATACAAGGTTGATGTATAACCTTCAAGGTCATACGAATACCCAAATCGATAGAAAATGACGTGCATATCTCCAATAAAAAATACGCAAACGATTTATTGTCTCCCTACCCACTACAGTGTAGCGCAGAAATAGTTAAGATAAACAATACGGTACCCATATAGAGGGCTTATAATTAAGCCCTTTTTGGAATATGATTGCCTTACACCTCACGGTTTATAATTACCTGTGGTGAATACAATCACTGATTAACGCTAAAGCGGTTATAAGCGTAGGTACGAGCTTTATGAAATGGTTACATATAGCTGCTGACGATATATGAAGCTGAAGGCTGATGGTAAGAGGTAAGACTTAACAAGCATCAGCCGCTCCAGAGATCAAATAAGAGTATAAGGTATAGACATAGTAGCCAGGACACGACATGTCTACATATTAAGACAGCGTTTTTCAGGTCAGTCTTCAGGGACTCCCAGGCGGTCCACGTTTTCCTCTCTCCCAGCTCCCAGGGGTCGTGTCCTGCTTTAAGGAGGTACTCAAACTGAAGCTTTGGTTTCAAGTTCAACGTTGGTAGGGACCAAATCAGTCCCGAAACCCCTAAACACACACTGTACTTTCTCAATACAAGTCTTTAACCAAATTTACGCCTTCGATCAAGTAAAACACGCAGCTGCATAATTTGATAGAACTGTAACATGCTTTTGGGTCAATGAATTAGACAAAATTATAAATCAACATAAACCAAAAGCAAAACCTTTTATGGGTATTAGTTAAGGTCAAGACATGTTAATTGTAGCATTCTAATTATGTTTTTCGACTCATTCATTATAACGTCCATAGCCATATCTTTATGAGAAATACAGTGTTGAATCCATCCACTCTTTTAAGTCTTTTAAGTGCTTAAATTTAATTATTAAACTAAGATGCATACTGCAATTAGATGGGGGAAAATTTAGTGTATAGTCTTCAGTGTTTAGTATCTTATGAAGCTCCGTCTGGATCTTTAATAAAATATTACTAATTTGCATATGTGAAGCAGGTAAAATCAAGGTGCTCTGATTAATCCTGACCCAGCCGTCTAGTAAATAACTAAAGAGCCTCCCTAGACTCAGAAGGCATTTACTCAGGGGTGCCAAACCATAAATGATTTATATTGGGGAAAAAACGTCAGAAGATTTTCCTCATACAGTAGGTTTAGTATGTACACAGCTGCATGATGTAAATCACGGGAAACATCAAACAAAATAATCAGTTTTTCTAACATCGCAAATATTACCAATTCCCAGTTATCTTTTGTCTACGCCATTGTACACTCCAAATGCACTTTTATCTTCTCACTGCTGGGTAGCATTACTGAAACACAAGGAAACAACCTGGAGCAACAGGGCCATTGATATCTAAAGGGATACCATTACGAATGGACGCCTTCGGTACTTTTAACGTAGCCAAACAAGTGTCTTTATACTAAGGACTGTACCATGAGACAATGATAATCATACATTTTCTCAGGTATTAGTTGGTTGTGACAGGACACTGTGCTGATTGCAAATATGAAAATAAAACAAACATAGGAACTGAATTTGAACGAATAACTTTCCGCGAGGGTATACTGGATAAGGATTTGGGAGACAGGTGGATGGGTGCATTGCCGCTTCTCACTATACTGGACCACCAACTTTTTTATTCCAGTCTAGCCACTAAGAGGAGCTGTTGTTCTGTGCCAAATTTATCTTCATTTTTTTGTAAAAATGGCATTTGCCTCAGGGGAAAATAAAACCTTCTCGCATATATATACCTTAGAGCCAGCCTGGTGATTCTTCCTTTTCTTCGGGTTATTCGCATTTAAAATTCACACACACACATCTCTCTCTCACTCTCTTTCTCTCTCTGTCAAACACACACACACGCACACACATTCTTTCTCTCTCTCAAACACACACACACGCAGGCACACAGGTTTGTAATTATATCCTAGTGGGGACTCTCCATTCATTTCTTTGGGGAAAACTCAACCGCAACCCCTACCCAGCCCTGACCTTAACCACAAGTAACAAAATAAATGCCTATTGGCATTTTTACTTTTTTGATTGCATTCACAGATCTTTGTGAATCAGGTTTTTATTACATTGTGGGAGACATTTGGTCCCCCAAAAGTAATATAAACCTAATCCACACACACACAAACCAAACTGAAAAGTGCCATTGGGGTAAATTTTCATTTAAATACTTCATTAATAACTCCCCATAATGCACAAATTACTATATCAGCATTAAAAATGTAATTTCTTGCAGCCATTGTTATTAATTGCTTATCCAGGCGTAGGGCGTAACTCAGAGCGCACACCGGATGGTACGCCAAGGGCACACACGAAGATACATATTCACTTATGCTCTAAGGATTTTGAGAGATTTTAGAGTAATGAATTCACCCGACATGTCTTTTGGCGCCGGTTGGAAGGGGGTAGACAGAAGACCCAAAGAAAAATTGCGTACAATCGTCAAATACTGAACCGATGTTTAAATAGAATCTACACCCTAGAAGGTACCAAATAATACTACCCACTGAGGCACGATAGCATCACTTTAAAATTTTAATTATATATCACTGCATTGCTCTTCAATTACACAACAAGATAACCGTTCGACAAGCTTTTACCGTGTTTATACGTTTACTTTCGAAGGCTTTGGCATTTCTGAAGTTATGTCATTTGAGAGGTCAGTGACAAGAGGATGTTGTCGCACTGTGTGTTCGTATGTGTGTTCCCTAATGCACACCTTTAAGTTTGCTTTTAGAAGCTAAAGGTCTGCAGATCTGGAGAATTTTGCATAAAAGTGCTTTGTGCATCATGCTCACTTACTGCGCTCAGTTGTAATGAAAATGTGCAATTCCTCTAATTCAGACTTTTATTTGTGATATTTGACATAAATCAAGTTTAATGCATTAGACAGACATTCAATTGTGATGTTAAAAAAGCATCAAGGAATTGACATTTTCTTGAATAATCCATTGAGAATGCAGTTAAATTTTGATGTTGTGCATCAAAAGTGTTGATGTGTCCACTAAAAGAGATACTTTAACACTTTAAAATACTGGGTATGTTTACAGTTTGGTGTAAATAACAGCTTTTGCTTAAGGATTTAATGTTTCTTGAGATTTCTAAAACACTGCTATGGCAAGAAGTTTGAATTTCAAATTTAATACAACGATATTTTCATTCTTAATAAGCTTATTCAGAAAATAAGCCACCATCACAGCAAGCCAATGGGAGTTGGAAGGCCTTGGAGTAAGTGACACACTCAGGGAGCCCAGCACTTTGTTGGGCCCCCATTATTATGGTATTTTGTACGATATTCAGCAGACAGAACAGTATGTATTTGGGAGGGGGGGGGGGTAAATATAGATAAAAGCATAGTCAAAAATAGCATCTTCATTAAGTCACATTCCAATAATATCCTGGACAATTTACACTTTTAATTCAAATAGTTGTGTATGCAGTGTGTGTAATCGATTCTTTGCTAATTGACCTTGCATCTCATCTCATTGCTGTGTGCAGTGCATTTCCATTTGATCCTATGCCTTGCCACGGCATAATCAATATCAAGTTTTCCGTTCACTGATCCATAACTTCTTAATTAGGATCATGGACACCGTGTACAGGACACATGACAAGGTATCAGCAGTTTAAGGTTGTGAACTGTGGGGGACACAGTTGTGAACACAGGAAATCTAGTCACACAGAGTCAGTTAAGGAATCAAATCCATAATCCTGGAAGCCACAGTGCTATCTGTAATATAATAATTGATGCTTAATTGATCTCCATGGGGAAATTCTCTTTATGCTTCCCCCAACTCTGTAGGTGAGAACAAGCTGGCTGTGAAGGGCAGGCGCCTATTGCAGTACCCAGGGAGCTGGGGGTTAAGGGCCTTGCTCAAGGACCTGCAGATGTACTGAAGCCAGGCTTGAACCAGCAACCTTCTGCTCACAGGTACAGAGGCTCAGCCCTCTGAACTATATGCTGCCCCCTATAGACACATTCACTCATTTTAATACTTAAATTACTGAATAGCACAACACAAGCCTTTGGTGCAGTATGCGATTCTGCTCCGAAGCACACAAAGCCACCGCTCCCGGACTGGCTTCACCAGGTTGCCGTCACCTGATTGGTAGTTGGTGCCCCAGTATTTAACAAGCAGATAGTGGAAAGGCCACAGGTCTCCAGGCATCGTAATGGAGAGCCCATGGTTAATATTTAACTGACACCCGAGAGAGAGACCCACACTGCCATCTGAGTTGGGAGGGGGGACCTGTTTAGTTGTAGTGGTTCGTGGAAAAAAATGGGGAAATCTTCAGCGGAGAGCTTGTCCCGCTCAACAGATAATTGTGCAGCTCGCTGTCGATGCAGAATTAATCAGTTTTTAAGGATCTCGTTATCTGGCTCCCCGGATTAGCATAATTAAGACTAGTCTAGCTGCCCAAGACACCCTGGTAGGATTTTCATGCTGAACAAAGAAGCTGAAGG
>JAODKF010000049.1:17025643-17035975 GCA_026779585.1 Mormyrus proboscirostris | reverse complement strand
AGAGGAAAGTTATAGAGGCATGCAGGAACCCGGGGGGGGGGGTGTTTGACGTGGGGTTGTTTCATTATCAGTGAAACTGCTGACCTAGGGGAGAGACCAATATCACATTGCCTAACAAAAGGTGGTGCCATAGCTACACACTCCGGCAGCTACAAACAGCACTTACACACACACACACACACACACACACACACAGACACACACACACAAAGATTCACGGTGACCCTATTCCCAGAGTATTACTGATTACCGGTCACATACTGCTCAGTCACGTTCTTTTATGGTCGGTTAATTAGCCCTGTTTTTTTTTTTGTTTTTCTGTTTTTGCCAAATAGTTCAGTTTTTTACTTCGCTATAGTAAATCAGTTAAGTTAACTACCATCTACAAAGAGAGCAAAACTCATCACCCTTAAAAAATATAAAGCTATACAGCAAAGAGTTCTTTTGTTCAACCACAAAAATGAAGCGTATCCTGCGCATTTAACCCATACAGTATGTGACATAGCAGGGGGCAGCTAATTCAGCACCCAGGCAGCAGTGCTTGGGGGCAGTACCTTGTTCAGGGAACCTCTGTGGTGCGTTGTTGGTTGGAGATTTGAACCAGCGACCTTTCAATTACAAGGCCTCTTCCCTAACCGTTAAGACACCACTGCCCAGTGTCAGTGTTGCTGTTTTTATTTTAACTGCTCCTGGTTTGCCTGCAATGCCTTCGCTAAATGCTACCCTGCCCGCTCTGTGGCTTGTTAGCAAAGGCGTACTACAAAAGTACTGTATATTGACAGCAGTTAACAGATCTGAGCTATGCAAATACAGGGCGGACAAACCAGTTATACTTCAGTGACAGTGTGTCGTTAGGAAATATCTGTATGCCGTGTATTTTACAACTGCTTATCTTGTATTGGGTCACAGAGAGCCAATGCAAGGGACAGGAGGCCATCACAAAATACACAGTGTGGTCATTTCAGCGATGGCACTCAGCCTAACTGCATATTTTTGGATGTGGGATGAAAGCTGGTGGAATCCCACGCGGCACATTAAGGTCGTGCAAACTCCACACGCAAACACATAGAGTGTGCGTGGGGGCTGACCCCCCTAACCTGTGAGCTATCATAGACTACCCTCTGACTACATCCATTTGATTAAATGCATTGTTCCCCAACAGCAACTTTTTTTATCTAAGGTATGAAGATCTGTATAATATCAATGAGCAGACCGATAAGAGTTAAGCACAAAATAAAATACAGTGAACAACCACTTATTTTGTAATTGCAGCGTAATCAACAGGAGTACCCAGGTATTATCGTATGAGCCACATTATTCTTTTCTCTAAAACCAGCCAGAAGCAACACGATGCTCAGGAACTTCGTCCCCCCGAGGATCATGGGAAACCGTTGGGCAATTAGGGTCATGCTCACGGTGTTCCCCCTTCAGCCCTCGATGACAGGCTTCACCCGACGAGGGCTGAATCAAACAGACCCGAACTTTTCCCCTGGATTTCCGTGGTATGGTAAAATGGCTTGAAATATGTTCTAAAACGCTGCGCGGGCGAAATTATTGTTGGTTTTTTTTCGAACTCTCCAGGGTTTCGATGGGTTTCTATGCGCATGTGTCATCAGTGCTTTTCCAGCCCCTGGAACAGCAGAAATAGTATTTCCAGATACACCTACTGAAAACACTCAGTCGGAAGTGACTCTCTGGCTCCGGTTTGTTTAACAGCTTTTCGGTCTGGCTTGTGAGCGCTTTCACATTTTAATGGTACCGTAGCCCTGCAATGGATTGGTGTGCCTATGCGATGACAGCGCCCACACCCCAAAGCCTTTGCGTTTGTGATGCCGGGGCTGCAGATTAAGGGGCTGGCCTGGGAATTTATGATCCATCGATTTGCATTCATTTCCATTTATGTTTTTCTGCTCCAGGTTTACATTAAGCGTCCTATGTGATCCGTACAGACCTTATAATGTATCATTGGTGTTTACTGTACTTGGGTTCCTCTGCAGCAGTAAAACAGGCACAATACTGTAGCCTATATTTTCTTGCCTCTGGCTATAGCCTACATACACAAATAAATGGTATAATTGCATAATAAAAATATAGAAATGCATATTTTAACGACTCGCCAATGTAGGCTATATTTCATTTCTGTCACACATGAGGCCATCATTAAGTAATAAATCAAAGTAATGCGTATTTTCAGACTCATACTCACAGATAAGCAAAGTGCAAATTTACTGGAGGTACTAGTAAAATATGCAGCATCGAATAAATTTATTATTTGTGTTAAACCACTTTTTCCCATCTCATCGTGGTACAGCCTCTCCACGCCCGTCCTGCATAACCCTTTTCAGCACTTTGAATGCGATACACGTTGTTTCAGCAGTGGTTACGGGGTGATTGTCTCATCATATATTCATACACAGCGCCAGATTAATAAGTAGTCATACCATATCCTGTCAATGATCTGACGTTTAATGCTATCGGTAGATAGAGTTGCACCCACATTGTATTAACCAGTCTACAATAACGCATAAATGTTGAGGGAAAAAAGCTTTTGTCCTCAATTTAAAAATGCTGTCAGTAGCATAGCAACTGCTCATTTTTCTTTCTTTTTCTTTCTATGTTTGTTTATTCATTTATAGATACATACAAACAAACATACATGCATTCATTCCGATCGGATAGAAATTCTTTATTCCTTTTTTTCCCGAAACCCTAAATCAAGTAAGATAATTAGCGGCATCAATTAATGTTCTTCTTTCGTACATTAAGTGAATTGCATGTGGAAATGTAAGTTGAGGGGGGTCACACGTACTCTCCGTGTCCCATTCAAAGCGGGGGGCACCCAGGCAGAAATTTGAAACATTTCTTATGATAAATATGTTTTTTACGAGTAATGCGGCGCACTTGTTTAAAGCTGGTATATTCAGAGGGCGAATCATCTCCCGGGGGCAGCCGAAGATAAACGCGCCTCTCAAAGACCTAGGCTCGTGCACGTAAGCCTGAGTGACGGTGGGTGGGGATCCGGGGCAGAAAAATATGGGTCAGGGGTCTAAATTTTGTCTCTTGCATTTCTGACCCGCTGATTCGGGGATGGTACCGGGAGTTTGGGCTAGTGTATCTCAGTAAAGGAGAAACACTAGAAATCGGATGGATTTACCGTTCCAGAAATGGCTCGATCGTTACAGTAGTGCAGTGCACAGACTTTCCCAGGACTCAGTTTCTTGAAGGGTGGGTGGCGGTGGCCCCCTGAATAAATTTCGGTCATGAAAAAGGGGCACTTAGAACGTCAAATGTGACCCTTTGAATCGTTCAATCAAAAGGGACAGGTGTTCAGGTACTCTAGGCTGCTTTTAAGGAGGTTCGATCCGTAATGCTGAGTAAACGCACGAACGATCGATCTTATTAAAGTCTGAAACAGGAGATGAAGTATGACTACTTAATAATCTGGCGCTGTGTATGAATATATGATGAGACAAGCACCCCGTAATCATTGCTGAAACAAGCAAGCATATATGTCACAATGTTTCTGTTGAAATATGCTTGTATAACACCATTTAATCAAGGGATTTCGTTTACTCTTGCATACCAAATTTTCGTGCTATATTAGAATAGAAGATATTGCTTGTCAAATGGTGGCAATTCAATGATCAGGAATGCTGATGCATCTCAGTTTTATGTTGTGTGAATGACATTGCGCAGCACTGCACTATTAATATTTCAAGGCTTCCAAATCTCTGTACTCTTGACTTGAAATTCAGTGTCAGTGTTTGTCAGTTGTGTAGAACGAGCTTTTTCTTTCAAAATGAAACAAGCATCTATATAATATGAAGGTCAAGTCCAGATGTTTTTTTTTTTTTTGGGGGGGGGGGCATCTATGTTGTAAACTAGCTGGTTTTTGTGTGACAGCGGTGCTTCAAGGTTCACTCTATCTCTGTGAATTATGAAAACAGTGGAATTTTAGGGGTTTTGCTGAGTTTGGAAACTTATGTGTTAAGGCAGCAAATGTCTCTCTGGCTTTACAGATTTAGAAAACGTGCAATGAATTATAAACTCAAAGGCATTTTTTTCATGTCCTCAGGTAATGTGTCCTATCTTTAGAGAGCCCTATCTTTAGTATGCATGGATGTTCTTATCTTGTAAAATGTGGGTCTTTCTTAATCAAGTGCAGACCGCACGACAGAGGTCACGTATCAGGGAATGGAGGTCAAACACCGGTCTGCATTAAGACTGTTGTGTTTGCTTCCGGGGAAAACGAAACACTTTTTCCCCTGTCTGTTGAGGGTTGGATCATATGATCTTCATTTTATTTACTTACCTGTTATTCATGCAGAATCCCAAGGGAGCTCACTTCCTGTGTGAGCGTTTTTTTATGTGTACCTGTCAGCCAGTGAGTGTGTGTCTGTCTGCTTGTCCACTGTCTGTGTCAGTGGATATTCACGCTTGTCTTCCTCCCTCTGTGAGATGAAAGGAGGGTCTTGTTATTTCATGAGCCACAGAATAACACTGCAGGGGCTGCTGTAAAATTGATAACCCCTCTACAGTTCGCCCTCCTGCATTTTAATATTAATTGTTGTCCTTGTAGGTATGGCCTGTGTGTGTCAGCTGATGGGGGGTCTTTTGCACATCAGCAACTAGGAACAGAGATCATCGTAGCAACGAGGCGCGGTGACTGGGCATCGACCAGGAACATCTGCTCCTCCCCCTTGCCTAGGCCATCACTCACCTTTCCACTCCCAACACTGCCAGTCGCTAAGGGGCCCTTGGCCAAGAACGTCAGTGTTGCGCGCCGAGCAGGAAGAACACGAGAAAGCACGTGTGCAAAGGCAGCAGAGGAGAACGGGCAAATGCGGGAGAGTGGGGTGGTGCAGATGGCAAGAAACACAAACTCCCCAGCTGGAAGAGTGACGCACGGCGGACGCGACCTTCACCCTGTGACCTCTATTGATGGGAGACAGTATGGAGCTGGCAGGCATGTCTGCATACGCAAACGAGGCCGTCCGCATGCACAGAAGAGGCTGAGGCCGTCCATACGCGCAGAAGAAGCTGTCTGCATGCACAAACACGACCGAAGCCGTCCGCATGCACAGAAGAGGCTGAGGCCGTCCATATGTGCAAAAGAAGCTGTCTGCATGCAAAAACACGACCGAAGCCGTCCGCATGCACAGAAGAGATTGAGGCCATCTATACGCGCCGAAGAAGCTGTCTGCATGCATAAACACAACTGAAGCCGTCCACAAGCTCAGAATAGGCTGAGGCCGTCTGCATGTGGAGAAGCGACCGTTTATATGCGCAGACGTGATTGAGGCCATCTGCACGCGGGGAAGAGGCCATCTGCAAACAGAGAAGCAACTGAGGCTGTTTTCATGTGCAGGGGGGGGCTGTTGAAATGTACAGGCGCGACTGAAGCCATCTGCATGTGCAGAAGATGCCGTCTGCACACGCAAATGTAACCGAGGCCGTCTGCACACGCAGAACAAGTTGACCGCATGCGCAGAAAAGGCCAAGGCCATCTGGACACACAAACGAGACCAAGCTGTCTACATACACACATTGTCTCTGCGCTCAGGGACGGCTCTGGGGGGGCGGGGGCAGGCGAGGCCAGTGCCCCCATGACAGCATACGCATGGTCCCCTCGTGGCCCCCCTTAATATCTATGCTCCTTCGGTTATTATTATTATTATTATTCCTGTTATTATTTTTCACATTTATATATGTGGGCTAAAATTTTGTGCACAGAGAACAGGCAAAACACAAACATAAGCACATTTTCTTAGTTAATGACAGAAAAAATGTATCGTTTGTGGAGGCAAGGCAGTCAAAACAAGAGTGAGCTACGCATTTGTAAAAACTGCAAAATGTGACTGCATAGTGTTGCATAAATAACTTGTCAGTTTTCAAAATTGTCTTTTGCTTCTTGATGCTGGCAGTGCAGTTCAAGTACTACATGGAGGACATTAAGGTCAAATGCATCTGGCAGAGCAACTGGCCCCCCCAGTTGAAATGGGGCGGCCTCCACTGTGTGCACTGCCAGCTACACAAACCCTGCAGACAAAATGTGGCTGGGCTCCGAAACACCTGAAAGACAGGAGGGTAGTTGCAGAGGGTCCACAAAAATGTGAAAGTGATTTTTCTTTTTTTCAGGAGGAGCAAGAAATGCTCCCCTCCCCACTCACTTATGTGATCATGCATAAGTGGATAAGGTGCCGTTGGCCTCTTTTTTCATTTTGGGGTCCCAGGGTTAAGAAAGGCTAAAAAGTCATACCGTATTACTCCTAATAGATAGTCACTGTATAAGTTACTTAGGTTTAAAGTAACACTGTTGGTCAACAAAAACAAAAGGCTGAGTGGCCCCCACCTGCATCTTGGGTTACAGATTCCCTAGTGAGATGAGAAGCCGTTGCAGTGGATGTCACAAGGTCGCTGATGTGAGCACGCTCCTGACCTGATGGTGACCCAGGCAGGTATATGGTTAATAGTTATTGGGGAGGGGCCCTGGGGGTGTGCACAGAAAGCAGTGGACATCGGCGCAGAGGCCGCAGTGTGTTTCGGCAACGGCATCACACGCGCAGAGGTGGCCTCTACTAGCCGGGCGGCAGTGCCATCCAAAGTACAGCTTTTCCGACACTCTGAGACCTTAAGATGTCAAAGGCCAGAGCCTCTGCTAACCTGCCTCGCATTATTGCATGAAACCATTTCTGTCCTCCCCCCCAATGCCCATTCAGAGAGACATGACAGGCTCCCAGTGCACCATGGGAATTCATCCTGCTGTCCAGGCTGTGCGAGTGGCTAATCTGACGGAGGGAAAGTAATTCCGACTTAGTCACGGTGAGAAGATAAGCGTCAGAATACAAAAAAACGAATAAACTGCTGCAATTCCCAGTACCCCCTCCCCCAGTATTTCCTAATCTGTTCTGGCCAAAGAGAGCAGACTAATAACAGTACAGATCTGATTTGGACCATATGAGAATTGTCCCCATGGCCTAAATCCTACCTGCAAACAGCCTTTGTAAGTATGTTTTCACAGAGATGTCCAGTGAAACTGACAGGAATATGGTTTTTTTAAGCTTCAAGCTCAGGTGAAAGATTTGCGATTCATTTGGAAGGAAAACCCCATTTCCAAGGGACGCCAAACTCGGGTGTCATCGGAGGGAATCTTCTGTAATTCCTCACTTTTTTTTTTTTTACCTCAGAGTGTTTTTATTGTTGAAGGGTTATTATCGTTGAAGGGTGAGTTCATGCTTTCTCGTGTTCCCAGCACAATCCAGGTTCTTGGCCCTGTTCCCCCAGGATCCTGGGCTTCGGATGTTAAGCAGCTCCATCACGGCCCATGGCCTCAGGAAATCCTCCCAAGGTCACCCTGCTCGCCAGAACCTCTGTCTGTCCCACAGATACAGCCAGCAGAGTCTGCTAACCAACCACAGATTTTTAAAAGGCTCCTGCATTGATCTGAAGCAGTTTTCTAATTACTGCAATTTACTCCGTCATTTTGTCTCCCCTAAGGCCACTGCCGGCTTCCAACAAGAGGCAGACGCACTCCCAGACGCAGCTAAATGAGGAACCGTAATCCCTCTCACTGAACAATGACGTCGCTGGCATTGAAACACGGAGTAACCGCAAGCATGCAATCGGTGTGTTTAGGAAGCAGAGCGCTCGGGGCGCCGCCGCTCACATATCCGCACGGTCGGGCCAGGATGCGAGCGAGTGCGTGCGCTGATGGAGCATGCAAAAGATCAGGCAGGTCACAACGTTGGGTATCACCACCTACAGAGCACCACGCATCCTCTGCCGCGAGCCAAAGAGCATCTCCACCCACGCAGGCGGCACCAGCTCCTGCGTGCCGCTCTCACATCATCTGCCTGCGTTTCTGGCTTGCTGGATGCCGATCAAGGCCGGCGGGGACCTTCCATGTGAGCACTCTCCATCGGAGTGTACAGAGCTCTTCACCGCATCTCACTTCTGTTTGTGCAGGCTGTCTGATCACATTCAGTTGATTTATATGTTTCAAACATACATATGTATAAAATAATACACAGGCAGTCACCAGGGTAGAACACCCAACTTACGTACAACTCATATGTACAGACGGACTGCCATAAAACATATTATAGTATAAAATTTTACTATATACAATATTTCATAGTAATGAATGCATGCAGTTTGTGATGCTCATGGAGATACCGCGTGACTTCTGCAGATCATCGGCTTGACGTTCAGTACAGTACAGTATGTAGTTATTTTTATTATTACTGTATCATTATTATTACTATCGTTATATACTGTATCATTATTACTATCGTTGTTATATACTGTATTATTATTATTACTATCGTTATTATATACTGTATCATTATTATTACTATCGTTATTATATACTGTATCATTATTATTACTATCGTTGTTATATACTATATTATTTTTATTACTATCATTGTTGTTATACACTGCATTACTATTTTTCCCACTTACCTACAGATTCGAGAACAAATCCCCCCCCCCCCACTGCAGCACCTGGCTAGCTCAAACTCATCAGTGAAAACACACAGAGTTAGACCATATCCATATACACAGAGCTTTACTTTAGCATAAGACAGATTAGATCTAAAAGACACAAGGAACAGTCACCGGTTCAACTTGTTAATTGTAGCCCCATTCAATTACAAAAAAATACGATTACATTATAATTATCATCATCATCATCATCATTATTATCATTATTGTCATTATTATTATTATTATTACAAACTTGCACAAGTACACAGGCTTCCATTCGAGATGCATGATAAAGTGCCTTTTACAATGCAGGCATTACCACTGTCAAACAGTGAGAAACCCCTGAGTTTCTGGTGAGTCTTGCCACGTCCAGTCAGCCAATGAAACGTGCACTTAGCCTGGGGGGGCGGGACAGAGCAAAGGCTTCATTGTGAGAGGGCGGGGTTTCCGATGACCAAGTACAGCCCATTATTGCTTTATTAATAATGATCTGATGGGCAGCAAAATCCAAAAACTACAGCCGTGCAGGGCCATCGATCGCTGTGGTCATCGCATACGAAGCCGGTGCTTTCAGCTTTTTCTGCTCTTGTCTGTGCTCTAAGGGTCGCGTAAGCACTACTGTATGAAAGATCCACTTTTTCTGAAGGATTCTGATCCGCTTGTCTGGCCCCTATAGCTGATTCACAGTCTCTGTGAAAGTGCTGCAGAAATCCAAATACAGGAGCTTCAGTGCTGTCATCGCTTCCGGGTCTGGCCAGGATAAGCCTGCGCAAGCCCCTCTCAATAGATACAGCTTCTCTGCAGCATTTGTGAGGAGCTGAGCCCATTAGCAGAGGCTAAGGTACAGTGGGATTGAACTGTATTTGATTCCTGATTTTGCTGTCTCCTCAGACAATGTGTTCCATGACATTTCGAAGAATCTTTTGCCCCAGCGTCCCTGTGGTAAAACCAGATTAGCCTAGACTGGTGTTAAGCTCCCCTCCTGCACACCCTCCTGCTTGTGACATTATTGCTGAAGAATGACGTCATGAACATAAGGCTACGGGCGGAGCATCGCTGAGAGCTGTTCAACCTTGTCCAGCCCAAATTACCTGGAATCGATCAATACCTTCTCATTCACTGCTGTCTAGACTCAATGACTCTCTATGACATTTTGTTCCAATGCCATTTTTGTTAGGTATGGTGTCATTAACAACCCAGCGCAAACCTGACTTCTCCCTAATGGATTGGAAGCCCATTATTCTTTGGGGAGACAATTTAGTCTTGATGGAAGAAGACATTTGTGAATATCCTAGCAAATAAGATTTGAACAGGCATTTATTACAATAGGGAGCTAATTTAGCTTTATAGAACCAACCCACATATAAATGACCAATTACTGAATCTTTGGAGACGTGTTTCGACAAGAAAGATCTTCAAACCAATAGTTTCCTTCTGTAGGGCTCTTTTTGGGCATCTTCACATCATCTGAATGGCTTTCCAAATTCTCCAAAGGCATTTGCTGCTTTGTGAGAAAGAAATGGGGCGAAACCTCATTCTTACCCACCGTAGATAACAGTACCAAGGTCTCTCTGGAAGTAAACATGGGGAACAGCAAGCCTACTTAGGACTCCTGGGGGCAACGTTAACCTACAGCCACGATGATGGGGTCTTTGATAATGCTTGCTTTTTGTTTACAAACAAAGAATCATAACCAAGTTGTGGGAAGAGTGGCCTCCTGTGTTTTTAAACGGGCACACTGTACCGTCTCAGAGGACGTGATAGACATCTCCCGTTCCCAGTCTCCATGACATCAAGGCACGCTTCAAGACTTGTGAATCCCATCTCCTGACCTGAGCCCCCCCC
>JAODKF010000049.1:16983030-17004771 GCA_026779585.1 Mormyrus proboscirostris | reverse complement strand
CCCCCAATTCACCTAGCAGGGCCCAAAGCATCCCAAGATACCCCGGACTCACCATGGCACAACAGAGCCAAGGACCGCCCAGCCCGCGGCCCACGAGAGGAGGCCTCCCACACCGGCCAGAGCCGCCTGCATCCCCCCATGATGGACTTTTCACCCGGCAAGCCACCCCACCTGCACAGGGCCAGAGACAGAGAGTTAAGGGGGGCCCTCAAGCCCCCATCGCCTCCTCGTCCCATGTTGCTCCTGCCTCCCATTTGGGGGTGGGGAGAGACAGCGTTGTATCAGATTCTGCTAGATGCACGTAAATCCTAGACAGTAGTTTTTTAGTTGGAGTTATTAAGAAGTTTGCTATTTTAGGTGAACTCTCCAGATCCAATTGCTTACGGCACCATCTATTATGGATCATTGATTTAAGTTGGAGATATACTAAGTATTTGTTTTTCTCAATGCCATAGGTTTCTGATATTTTGACAAACGATATCATGCGATTGTCTTGGATTATATGTTCGAGGCGTTTGACTCCTTTATTATGCCATGCAAGGAAGTTTATCATTTCCTTATTTAACAGGATGTCAGGGTTGTTCCAGATGGGTGTCAGTTTGCATGGGACCAGTGAAGTTTGGTTCATTTTAAAAAATTCCCACCAGGCTGTCAGCGATGTGCTGATGTTGATGCTCTTAAAATAGCAATGTCGTTTAAGTATATGATTGATAAATGGCAGGTCCTGGACTCGAATATCGTTATAGAAAGTTTGCTCAATATCCAGCCAGTTAAGGTCTAAGTTGTTTTGCGTAGTCTATTTTAGGACATATATCAATCTATTGACCAGAAAGTAGTTGTACAAATTAGGAAGCTCCAAACCCCCACAGTTTTTGGATTTCTGTAAAGTTGTAAACTTATTCGTGGTGGTTTGGATTTCCATAGATATTTTGAAATTGAGGATTTAAACCAAGTCAGCGGAGGTTGACTCGGAACCATTGAGAACACGTAGTTAATTTCTGGCAAGATCATCATTTTGTTTGTTGCTTCTCTTCCCAGAAGTGATGGGGCAGATTATTCCACTGTGCAAGGTCACCTTCTATCTTTTTAAGCAGAGGACTGTGATTTAATCGGGTCAGATCTGACAGCTTGGCAGAAATGTTAATACCAAGGTATGTAATGTTCCCAGATTGAAGTGGGATAGTTGGATTGACCTGGAAGTCACAAGATATTGGAAGAATAGTTGACTTGTTCCAATTAATAGAGTAATCTGAGATGGAGGAAAACTTATCTAGTCTTATCGTCTCTGTGAGAGAACCCTGTGTATTTTGAAGAAAAAATAATACATCATCTGCATAAAGACTAATTTTATGGGTTATACTTGCTGTTTGGATGCCTTTAATATTATTATTTTTCCGAATTGCTGCTGCCAACAGTTCCATAAATATAGCAAATAGTGATGGAGAAAGTGGACAACCTTGCCAAGTGCCCCTTCGGAGAATGAAGCTTGGGGAAATTTGGTCACTTGTTTTTACGCAGGCTTTAGGTGAAATGTATAAAATTTTAATCCAGGTTACGAAGTTCTCGCTAAATCCAAATTTTAGTAAGGTTGCCAGTAGAAATTTCCAGTTTACCCTATCAAAAGCCTTTTCTGCGTCCAATGAGACGATTATGGCTTCCTTATTTTGAATGTTGCAGTAGTCTATTATGCCAATTAGTCTCCTCATGTTGTTAGTGGACTGTCTGCCTTTAATGAAACCTGTTTGATCTGGATGTATTATATAAGGTGTCACTTTTTCAATTCTACTAGCCAGTGCCTTGCTGATGATTTTAAGATCCGCATTTATGAGTGATATTGGTCGATAGCTAGAGGGGAGAGCAGGGTCTTTGTCAGGTTTGAGGAGCAGGTTAATGTCTGCACAATTCATATTTGGAGGGATGCTGCCAGTTTCTTTAATTTCTATAACCATTCTATGGAATAGTGGTGCTAGCAGAGACCAAAATGTTTTGTAGAATTCTGCTGGAAATCCATCTGGACCTGGGGCTTTCCCATTAGGCATACATTGTAGTGCATCGTGAAGTTCCACTATTGAGAGAGGTAACTCTAATGCCGTTATTTGTTCATTATTTAATTTTGATAGGTCGATGTTGTTTAAGAACTCTTCTATTTCGGAGTTGGTTGGATTAATATTAGTATAATACAGTTTTTTTCAATTTTGTGCACACAATATAATAAACTGTGCACACAACAAACTTAAAAAAATTAAATCAAGCCCACAAATTCCCTAAAATGTGCACACAATTTATTTTTTTTCCATGCTATCAATTTGCTATTTGAGCGAATTAATGTCGAGGTCATTAATTAATTAATTTGTGCACAATATACATTAAGTAACATTTGTGATGTTTCATTTTCATTTATCTGAGGTAATGTTACTTATTTGTTATTAAAAGGTTGAACCCATAACCAAATGTTTTTAATTCAACTTCCGGGGGTGTTCCACAAAGCAGAATTTCCTGGTTAGCTGGAAAATTTAAGACAAACATAAAAACTGTCCAGTATGAGGAGAGGTAAGTGAGGTTCCTATTGGACAGTCCTTACAGTACATTAGCCGGCTAATGAAAATCCTACTTTGTGGAGTTCCCCCCTGGTTTTCTCACTTAAATGGGTTAACATAAGCTAGGGTCAGCCAGTCCTTGGAGCAATTGGGGTTAAGGGCCTTGCTCAAGCGCCCAGTGGTGACCTCACTCAGCCAATCCAGGGATTTGAACCAGCAACCTCCTGAGTTCCAAGCCATAGAACTAAGACGACAAATTATTATTTTTTTTTTGTTCTGTATCGTTTTTATCAATGCATAGTTCCATATATGCTATAGTTGATGTCCTTATAATTATCCTAAAAAGTAGAGAATAGTACCAATAACCCTTTCTATGAGTAAATGTGTCCAAACCTTTGACTGGTACTGTGTATATGAACATATATGAATTACATACACCGATATTTGCCTATTTGTGCACTTATAAATGTCTGAAAGCATTCTCAGCTTTGATGACCAGTGAAATGTAGCCTGGTGTGGGCACTGCCTGGTGATCCAGAGAGGGCAAAGAGGGCACACTGTAACTCACCACAGCTCCCCCACCGTCTCTCCCCATGCCTGCGTCTCACCTGCCTTCAGCTTCTCTCTGCCTAACCTCCTCCAGACCTGTGCCTGACCTGAGCAATTCTTCTGTCCCTGGTGTGAAATGGATGAATCCTAACATAATTCTAACAGTGACTTCCAGCCCTGGTACAGTGTCAAACCCTTTACAAAACTAGATATAAAAATATATTAAATAATAAGAATATGGCTAATTAATACAGTAATACAGTATGTAATATATAAACTTTTTGTCTCTTCAGCACAACCTGTACGCTCCCCTGTACCTCACAGGCTCCCTAATCCTCTCTGCCAAGTGTCCGCCAGGCCCCAGCCACATTTTCAGTTCCACTGGACCTGTTCCTTGCACTGATCCAGTTCTTTTTTACAGTAAAACCTGTTACAGTAACAAGGGTCTTGGTCATGAAAATATCACATTTAGTCATAATTCTTAGTCTTTTGTTTTTTGTGATATTTAAGAAAAGAATGTTTCCTTTTTACTTCTTAATGTCAATTAACTGTCACTCAATTTGTGTCTTGCAGCTGCACATCCTTACATTGCTGAAACATGTTAAGGAGCAGTCAGGGTAAACAGTCTTGCTGCATGAACAGGGAGTGAGACCCCCGTGGCAGGATGCCACACGACATTAGCTTCTCCTTGGCCATCTTGTCTGAAACGGAGCAGTTTGAAGATTGGCTGAAAGATACAAGAAACCAATCAAGGTAAAGATAACTATAAGATAGTTATGTTTCTTATCATGCTATCTATTAATTTCTTAATAGATATTAATTTCTTATCATGCTATCTATTAATATTTTTTGTAATTGCTGTACGTCAGACTCCAACTATCCCAACACTCCGTTAGCCCGCCAACACAACTACTGCCCCCCTTTCCACAGAATATATGACAATTGGGGGGCAGTATGTGGCTCAGTGGGCTAAGCCTCTGTGTCTGTGGTCACATGGTAGCCAGTTCAGCCCTGGCCTCAGCATGTCTGTGGGTCCTTCAGCAAGGCCCTTAGCCCTCAGCTCCCTGGGAACTGCAGCTGGTGGCTGCCCTTCACTGCCAAACTCGTTCTCACCCACAGCAAAAACATAATTTCTCTACAGAGATCAATAAAGTCCCAACTAAATAATTATTTTCAAAAACCTTCCCCGAAACTAACGCCACCCTCTATCCTCCCACCCCAACTATTCCAGCATCCAAATACCCCATCCGTTCATCTACCTCCACCATGTCTGTACCATACCTACCTACCCCAGTATCTATATTTTTCCAGCTTTGTTAAAGTTTATTCAAAGAATATTCTGTCCAGTTTCTGTTTGTTGATCTGATACACTCTGCTCTGGACACTGTCGGGGGACAAAACATCAAAATGATCACATGGAACATTTCAAAGATCAGATCCTGTGGACCGATACATAAATTTGAATGGGACAAATGGAAAAATATGTTGTAAAGACCAGAAGTTTGCTGATCAGTAAGTATCCTTATCAGGTATGCAGTTTGGACATGGATGTTGCACATGAATGGACTGGCAAACCAGTCCCAGGTTTCATTGCTTAGTCTGTTTAATTCCTAAGTAAAATGTATCACTTCAATGTTATCGGGGAAGCTCCTGTCAGTCATTGATGGAAGTTACCTGATTTGGTAAACATTCATTGTGGATACATTTGTAAATGGTATTCTTTCCACTGTCATTTCTAAATCATTAGACTTGCATTGCAAAATTACAATCTCTGCATAAATGTTTAATACTTTGGTCAAGTTGGGTCAGGAATAATATCAACAAAGCAAATTGTATCTTAATGTTCAGTTTATTTCTGTTTACACCCATTGTTTCTGATGTGCAGTGCGAAGAACTTAATTAGGTAAAAGGGTGCCATTTTACAATAAGGCTACCCTTATAAATGGATTATGAATGGCTTATAAGCATGTTATTAATTAGGTTGTAAAACTTTGTAAATCATTAATCTATGATTATAAACAAGTTATACCAGAGTTTTCTTTTTATTAATGAGTAACTACCATTTATAAGTGGCAAAGGGAGCCTTATTGTAAAGTGGTACCGTAAAAGACAGAGAAGGAAGATTACTCAATGTAAGGCTACAGTACATATGGCATAATTATACTGAAAAGATTTATTTAAGGTGAAGCTTAGGCTTAAGGTTTTGTTAATTTATAAAATGCACACGTCACATTTCTTCCTCACCGCCCCCGTGAGAACGTGAAATCATCGCTATTTGCAATGAACACAATACCATTTGAACCAAGCGTGATCCTGGGATCTATATGAGGTACTGTCGACTTACATATGAGATGTGCTGAGTATTCTTGCCTTTGTCCTCTGTCTAGCTTCATTCTGCCCTGCAGGCCCAGTACGATCTGCCTGTCAACCCCAAGCCGCTCCCCTCCTGCCCCTCTAAGCCTCAAAGTTCCTCCGTGTTCCCCTCGTGTGTGAGGTCTGCGTTTCAGGACTGACCCGTGGCTCCCAACTCCTTGGATCCTGTGTACCCCGATCATGATTTCAGGTCTGGTATCCTGTCCCTCAGTCTCTCCGGTGGCAACTTAATTTTGGATCCTGCCCCGTCAATGACGACCCCCCCCATGATTAAATTTATTGAGAGGAGGGGGATTCCCACAATGAAGTTTGCTAAGCCAGGGGTATGAAATGTATACGATTATTAATTGCTGAATGGTTTTAGAAGAACTATTTTTCAGAACCACCAATGGTTATCATTTGTCAGGTAATTGTGTTTGTGTATCAAAGTTCAGACATCCTGTAGTTTGTCTGATTAAACACAACAGTGGTTAATTCTAAGTAGAAAATATGTATATAAACTGTAATTTGAATCTAAACATAACTGACAATTGCATAAAGTAATTACAACTTAATAATTTATAATATGTTAGAATTACAGTGCATTTATCAAACAAGGAGGATGCAGATACGGCCCAGAGCTGAACTAGAGGTAACATGAACATACCGGACCGGAGCTGAACTCCGATGTGATATGGATCTGGCCTGGAGTTGAATCGAAGGTGACATGGATCCGTATCGGATCCAGCTCAGGAGTTAATATATGTGTCAGATCCAGCCAGTGCTCACCCACTGCCGGGCCGGAGCCCGAAAGCGAGTCCGTGCCGGATTTGATCTGTCATACCGAAAAACACAGAGCTGGATCCGTGTCCCAAATCTACGCCAGAGACCACATCCAGCCTGGGTCTGGGCCAGATACATTTTGCTGTCTGGGTAGAGGATTACAACCCCACCGATTCTTCAACCAACTGACAGTGTTGACACCTTGCCAACAGCTTATCATTTCAATTCAGTGTGTAGTATATGTAGGCTTTCATATTTAAGGACACTGATAACAGAAAAGTGGTGCAAAGCAAAGGTTATTTGTTTTAATTCCATGAATTGGTTTAAAGTGGAGGACAGTGGTACAAAGATGGCAGCGTGCAGCGGCTTCTCAGCTATTGGCCACCAGATCATTATTAACTCCCCCCACTAACCGGGGAAAGTATGCGGTAAAGTATAGTTTGATGGAACTTTTTCACCTCATGGATTCCAACGTAGCGATCAAACTGGAGTTCAAAGCAGCACTGGGCACACTGGGGCTCCTGAGGACAGCGGGCTGGAGGAGGGAGAGAGACACACCAGCTGAGGGGAAGGAGGAAGCGACATGCACAGAGGCAGAAGAGGGGCAAGCGGGCCAGACTGTCAGCCAGGCTAAAAGTTAGGTGCTCTGCAGCTGACAGGAGGGCACTGCAGGGGGAAAAAATCTGCTCAAAAGATCACTCACAGCAGTCTTCCGTCTATTGAGGAAATTTACATCAGCAAACGCAGAAGCGGGGTGTCCTGCTTATCAAGGACCCCACCCACCATGCATATGGACTGTTTTTCTCCCTCCCCTCAGGCAGAAGACTGTGAATCATCAAAGCCAGAACATCAAGGCTTAGAGACAGCTTCTTCCCGGAGGCTGTGAGACTCACAAATTCACTACCTCAATGATTGACTGAGCTCACTGCCCCTTTCCTTCATTCCTCTGTTGTGCCTCTGCTGATATTGTGCTGCTCTCATTTTTTAACAACGTTGCTCTTTCTATTGTCACAAATTTCACTCTCTTCGTGTGTCAACACGTTAAGAATGACAATAATTGAACCTTGAAGTAATGTTAAAACGACCTTTTTGACCCACTAGTATGAATCAGAATTTTTTTTTATCATTGACATTGAAGTAGTTCTAGATATTACTCTTTATTGGGAAACATTCTACTTGAGTGGGCACAAATACTTAGTAGTACAGTAACTCAGTTACTCCTGAAATACAAATCATGAAATATAGCATCTACATGGCATAAAAGACGCGTCGATTCATTAATGGTGTACGAACATATCACTATTTCACTTGTGTAATTCATGACATGTTTCTTTAGTAATTCTTCAGTACTTCACAAAGGTTTACTAAATTAACTAATACAGCAAAAATATAGTAAGTGCTTGGGTTAAAAAATGGACCATGATTCATTAATGATGAACAAATTTGTGATCAGTATTTCACATGTGATATTCATTACGGTAGTTTACAAAGGTTTACAGAATTTTCAAATATAGTAACATATATAGTAATTTCTTGAGGTAAAAGATGTCTTCCGATTCATTGATGATGAAAGTACATGACGTCAGAATCAGAATCGAGTTTATTAAGTACGTTCACACATATAAGGAATTTGTTTTGGTGGTTGGTGGCAGACATCGAGAGATGAGGTGGTTAATATATAAATATATATACATAGAGTATGTACAGGTACTAATATAAATAGTCAGTGAAAGTGAACGAAATATGATACAGCAATGGAAAATTTAATATTTAAGAGAGTACATGCTTGTACTAGGATGGGGAAATAGTATTTGAGCGAGTGTTCCTGGCCTTATTGATGAGGCGGGCCGCGGTGGGGAAGAAACTGTTCCTATGGCGTGATGTTTTAGTCCCAGCACGTAACTAGGACTTATGGTTAATAAATACGCAACCAATAGCATAGTACTACCTTACTGTATTTGTGCTCCCTAAGTGTTACCATTTAGCGTTGCACTGCTTTGTTAATTGTCTGTAGTCCATGGAGAAGGCATTCAAGCAAGAATTTCACTATAGTTTGTACACTGTATTTAGTACATATAACAATAAAACTGAATCTTGATTTTGTTGTACGTGGTTTCCAGAACTAATCCACTAAATTTAAAAAAATCTAAAAACTAAAATTCAGCGGACGACTGAATATCTTAGTATTAGTGTTACTTAATAACACTATAGACTTGAACAGCTTACAGTTTTATCGTTCACTTTCACCAATATTTAGTTTTATTTTTCTTATTATCTCAGCAGTAGCTCAACTAATAATAACTATAGCAGTCCCTGAGCGTGGATATTCGGCTCGCAAAGCAAACCTGTTGATGTTCGCGATTCAAATGTATTTAACAGCAAAAAATAACCTGAGGCAGAAAGTTCAGGTTCATAAATTACAAATCCAGACCAAGATTTCGTTCCAGCTAACCAGCTGAGCATAGAGAGTCACATTCACAGAATTATGAACTGGTTGGTTTGAACAAAATATTGGTCTGGATCTGAACTTCCCACCTCTAAAAATAATAAGCATCTGGAGTGGATCATAGTATGTATAAGTAAGTAAGATTTATTTATAAAGCACTTTTCACAGACACAAGTCACTAAGTGCTGTACATTGAAACTTCACATTAAAAGGTGAATATCCTTGAGAGTAAAACACGAGAGTAAAAAGAACACTTGTTAAATATATTGGAAAACAAAGCCAAGCAGCGTTAATTCTGCTCTACACAAACGCCTTCTTAAACATGTTCGGAGGGATGACAAGAAGGAAAACTCATATCTAAAAAATGTCTCTCACTTGCCGTAGTGACGTTGTGAAGTACGCTGGTCTCGCCCACTGATGCTTACATAATTAATTTTGAACAGCAGCGAGGCTTTGACTGTGCAAAGCGAAGTTACCCTGAGCGGTACCTGCAGTTTTTCCAGGTATATTCCAATTTTTTTCGTTCGTCCGAAACGGCAACGATTTAAACATCCAATGAAGAATATACGTATACGTAATATAAGTATAAACGATTGCGTGTATTTTCACGCGGTCGTTTTGGCTGTCCTTGGGTACAGGTCACGGTGACAATTTAAGGTCGGAGTGAATGTTGGAATGTGAAATTAAATGTCGTTAGTTAATAGTTTATATCATTTTCGTTATCAGTTGTTATAGATGACTGAATGAAAAACCACGGTGAACATTAAGCGTATTTTACACCGTTCGTGTTCATCAGTCTCTCCAAGTAACTTTTTAAATGGTCCATCATGTATTTCATGCTTATTGACTGCATTGTTTGATTTTATCGGGAAGTGACTTAAGTGTACTTTGGGACAATCCTAGGAAAATACTAGTATAGTTTTGGCCGGAGTGGCGCAGATCCGCGGAGCTTCGTTCTGTAGTCCTGTCCGCTCGTTTATCCGCCCATATCTGTTCAGAAATATTGTACTTGCGTGTATGTGCGCGGCTAGTTTGGGCAGTGTTGATAAACACGCGTTAGCAATGAATTCATCAAGGATCGTATTTAGAGAATAAACTTGCGGGTACTGTATGGCGCACGAATCACGGGTCACATCACTGCCCTTTGCTGTGGCTGTGAGACGAACAGAAACCGAGATAAAACGGAATAGTCTAATGAATGCTGATCTGCGGTGCAGAGTTCATAGTTTTGCTGAAGGAATCGTCGACCTTTGGCATCAGCGATTCAAAGACGGATACGTGGTTATTAAAAATTAATGAAGAGAGCAATGTTTCAAGAGCAGGTAGATTTAACGAGTGATAGCATACTAGTGTTATTTCCATCTTCCACATCCAGTCATTTTAATAGACTAACGCTTTAGTTTGATTTGATTTTTAAAGAAAGTTTATCGTAGCTGCTATTTTGATGATCGTGCAGTGGTTCGCTGTGGAGCTGTGTGCTCTCACCTCAGGCTTGTGTGGTTCATTCCATACCCTAGCGCACGTGCGTCCCCAGCACTTGGATGAGTCATTCTAGGAAATGAATATTACGTTGGTTTACTTTTGATGTTTCTTGGTGTATTTTATAGATTTTTTTAAATGTAGTGTGTTCACCCATTTTCTTACCACTTATGCTGTGCCGAGAGAACTCAACACTCACACATGGGATTCGAACAGCAATGCTACCTAAATCAGTATCCTAATTTTAATCTTTAGAGCCTACTTTGTTTCTCTTCGGGTGTCTTGTGTTTACCCAGCATTTCATTCATGTCACCAGGATGGGTGCTATGTCGAAAGAATTCGGCTTTGTGATTCTCACCGGAGCTGCTAGCTTCGTCATGGTCGGCCATCTGGCTATCAAAGTCATGCAGGCGCGGAAGAAGTACAAGGTGGAGGTAAGAGCGGGAGAGATGGTGCCTCACGAAAACTGTTCATAGACGAGTAAACCCTGGGTGGATGAAATCAGTGACTCTGTGTTTGGGACAGTACCCCCAGATGTACAGTGACGATCCTGACACCGGCAAGATCTTTAACTGCATCCAGCGTGCCCACCAGAACACGTATGTACCGTAGAGCACCCCCTCTTCACCTCCTCTTAAGTATAGCCTATAAATTGCTGGTAACTGTACTGAAAGTTCAGTGGTACCCTGAAATCAGTTCATTGGTTATTATATTATATTATAATTATAAACAGCCTCCTAAGCTGGTGCACTTCTTTGTTCACAGTTTGGAGGCGTATCCCGCCTTTTTATTCTTTCTGGCGATAAGTGGACTGCACAACCCTGTGAGTATTAACCTCTCTTAAATGCGCATGCATTATTGTGCGCGCATGGGCACGCTTTTGGTCTTTTCAGTTGACGTAACAGCTGTGTGTCTTCTGGATGGCTGCTTTCTTATTGCCATGTGTGTGTTTCCTCCACAGCGCCTCTCCAGCGGTCTGGGGATGATCTGGGTTTTGAGTCGGGAGGCCTACGCATACGGATACTCCACGGGAGGTAAACTGCTTGTTTACATTCACTTTGTACAGGTGCAGAGATTGGCGTTAGTCACAACATGACCTGAGATGATGCAACGACCTGATTAATCAACGTTGTTGTCATGGAGACCTGTATGCTGTATATCAGGGCTCTTCAAATCTGGACCTCGATTCCAAATCCAGGCCTTGTGTTCAGTTCTCCCAGGTAGTTAGTTTATTAATTACTGATTGGTCAGAGGCTTCACATCTGGCTCACAGGTGAAGGGAGGCTAGAAATCCAGCAGTGCTTGGACCTCGAGGACCGTGATTTGAATAATATATTGTTAAACACACAGATATTCGTCATGAAATCCCATCATGCCTTGGGTCCATAGGTGGAACATGACGCATATGCTTTCTTTCAGAACCAGAGAAGAGGAAGTATGGTGCTTTGGGGTCCTTGGCTCTTATTGGACTGGTTGGGTCATCAGTCAATGTTGCCGCAATCCTTCTAGGATGGGGAGGCAGGAAATGTTGTTAAGTTCCCCCCCCCCATTACCATAATGAGGGATTGGCTAAAAGGCTGAAAGAAAAAACCCTTTTGTTTATTGTAAAATCTTTTTGAATTTGGATTAAACATGTTGAGTACCATCTTGTGCACATTAGTGTGTGTTTTAGTGTTTTGGGACCAGCAATACTTTGCGTATCTTGTATGTATGTATGTATATATAATTACATATATCCACAATCATATACATATTCCATATAAGCCATTGCATCATAGGACACACACATATACACTGAGCAGGAACAAAACTCCAGTCTGTGAAGCTGGAAGTGGGAGGCTAAATCAAAGACTAGAGCAAGATTCAGCAGCTGCTTACCTCCTTCAACCAAGTGGAAGTCTGGAAAGATTAATGCATTATATGGTAGTTATATTTCTTTGCTTGATGTACATTCCCTAAATTAATTTCGGCCTTCTCTATGTAATAGTAAAAGCTTTATTAAATCCTATTTCCAAAACCAGGAAAGCAATCTCAAGAAAGGTAATGGTTAACATTCACTTGAGAATAGCAATAAAAGGCATATTTCAGAGTGGATTTCATCTAAGAGTCATTGGGCCTCATTCACCAATATTTTCTTAAGAATTCTCTTGAATTTGTTCCTACGAAATTTAAGAACAACTTATGTGGATTCATGACGTGTTCTTAAGTAGCAGAATTGTTCGCGCCTTTGTTCTTAAGAATGGTGAATCCCACGTCTTTGTAACTGAAAGCGCACGCCAGTTTGTCCTAATTAGCATAGGGAAACACTAAATCTGTCTACATTTACATTTACATTTACAGCATTTGGCAGACGCTCTTAGCCAGAGCGACTTACATAAGTGCTTTAAGACTCTGCTATAAATTTTCTTCGATACTAGCTCAGTCGAACCAAGGCTATGAATACCCGCGATCTGACACTCTGTTGGGAAAGTACTTTTTTTTTTTGTCTATTTGCATATAACCGATTATTATTTTATTTTAGTAAACTATCATTACTCAAATGTCTGTACGATTGGTCTTGAGTGTGCGTAGATTCTGTTCATAGCTAAGAAGAAATTCAGATAAGAAAACATTGGTGAATGTCAAAATCTTCGTAAAAAAGTGCATACGTGGGGTTTAAGAACAAAATTTTTTTAAACGGTTGGTGAATGAGACCCAATATTCTTAGCTCTGTGAATTCTAGCACTTGCAGTCAGTATTTACCTCACTGTCTCTGTCCAAGTCCTAATTGGAGCCCCTTTCTGCAGTTGCAGTTGAATCTCCCACCCTGCAGAGCTTATGATGCCTTCCACTTGGCCGCTGTACAGTGGCAGGTTGGACTTTGAGTCGCGGGATTGCAGCTTTGAGTTGAACCTCTGTGTCTTTTGTGTTTCGTGCAATGTGGCCAAACAGGCCTAGATAAACAAAGACGACCTTTTGGAATCAAGCTAAGGGAGTGAAGAAAAATTAATATCCACCAAAGGTGATGGAACATTTTCTGTGTTATTTTTAAACTGGTCACACTCATGGTTGTGGTAATTCTGGTCACATTAACTGTAAAATGGCTACAGGTTTATCAGTATTAGAATAGTGCCCTTAGTTAAAACAGGGGTTTGGGGTTTAACAGCTGGGTAACAATGTGGGGTTGGGGGTTTCAATGCTGATCTATGTGTCCCATAATTGTGTGGGTTTGTGTTTCTCTGGCCGCCATTGACTGGCTCCAGGAGAGTTGAAACCCTGTGTTACATGAGCAGTCATAAAAATTGTTGGGTGGTATCCTCAAACTTTAGAGCAGGAATAGACGATCTTATCTAGAAAGGACTGCTGTGTATGTGGGTTTTTGCTGCAACAACCTAATTAGACTACTAATTAGAGGTCTCATTGGCTGAAGAGTCCCCACACCTGGGTTTGGACAGCTGACCTAAAGGTTATCCCAAAAACCTGCATACACACCAGCCTACCCCTGCTTCAGAAGGGAAGCATGTGTAAGAACTATATTCTTGACCTGTAAATGCCATAAACCATATTACTCTGATGAAAAGGGAAGTGTTTTCTTTGTAGGTGTCTTAACAGATATAATGGAGTGGCTTATGCTAACATACCTACAACAACCTGTCAACAAACGTACTGTAACACTATTGAAATTGTCTCAGATGGACAGAAAATGACTTCAAGGTTTGCTATGTAACTGCTGAAAAGACGATGCATTTAAGGATCGCTGATACAGTCTAGATAAAAATATTCTTATGTATCATCAGGATGTATCTGTTTTGAAAATTAACAGTGCATATGAGTGTACAGTGGGTTTGCATTGTGTTGTCTCAAGTATATTTAAGCCTTAAGTTTCAACGATGACCTGAGAAAATGTAGATCCTGTTGGGAATTGGCATGTCAAAGGACCAAAAAAATTACAATCGCTTCTTATGTCAAAACAGGAAGGGAAATATTCTACCCAAGCATGACGTGTCTAATAACCTCACAGTTATGGGCTGCTGTCCACCAGGTGACTCAAGGGCAGTGAGGATGCACTTTAACCTTTATACAGAAGCTGCAGTTTGAATTGGTCAGACAGGCAAACTGGAGACCTGGCCACCCTACACAGTCATGAAGCATCAACATGGGTGTAGGTGTGCAGATATTCGCCCCTCTGCTGGAAAGCGGCACTAACCTTTGCATGCATCTGGAAGGAGTCCAAGTGTTTCTTCACTTTTTTTTTTTTTTTTTTCCTTTTGTGGAAGGAACACTAGTTATCCGGTTTGTCTGCCTCACAATGAGTTTGCAAAAATTGAGAGCAGGAGAGGCCTTCCTTTCTCCAGGGCCAGACACCTGATGGCGTCACAGCAATGACAGATTGTCTCCTAGACAATGTTCTTCTCTCCTGTTTCTTAACCCGGTCCTCGGAAGTTCCACGTTTTTGCTCCCTCCCAGTACACTGGCTGGCAGTTCTCATGGACCGTCTGTGGGTCCCCGAGGACCGGAGAGGGAAACACTGTCCTACACACATCACTGTTGAACATGATGTAAACATTAGCACAGAAATTTGTTGCAAACTGTTCCCATTATATTGCATTATAGTTTGCTGTAAGACCAGTTTGCATATCTTCATATCAGCTTTTTTTTTTTAAATTCCTGGCACTATGTTGTTTTTTTCCATCCAAAAAAAAATTGGTGTTTGGGGGCTTAACAAGGAGACTGACTCGTATGCTGATGGAGGTATAAAAGTCTGGCTTCTGGGCTCGAAGCTCCATGTTTGTTAGGGACTCTCAGGATTTGTTTCATACATTAAAAGTCTCTCATTACTGATCCAGGAGCATGAGGTAGTTTGAGACCATGTCAGATTTCATTTTCAGGCAGAACTTGAGCGAAGAGCCCTTTGTGGGGTCTGAGTGACACTAAAGCGGGTGTCTGTTAATGGGCCCTTATTTCAGCACCTCACGTTAATGCCAGTAGCTGGGCAGGTCTAGCAGACTGCTTTTTCTAAATCTGAGTGACACACATCTTTTTTCTTCCCTTGCATTGAGGAAATTCAAAGACTATGTTGCATGAGATTTGGCCATTACAGCTGACAGTAGAAGTCTGAAAAGATTAATGACGTTAATGCAGTATATTTAAGTGAAATGCCTTGTAACTCCCTCAGGTTCCTTCCACACCCCCATGCAGTATGTTGACATAAGAAGAGTTTGGCCCTGAACTGAAATAAGCCCCAAGCCAAGATGTTTTCCTCAGATTCCACTGAAGACCCAGCTGAGTCCACTGGCTACTTCTGGGCTGCAGCTAATCAGCCCAGAAGCAGCTCATCAAATTGCTTCTTGAGGGATAAGTTAGGGCCACTGCAATATAACGCTTTGGAGTTCCTAATCTGCATGCATGACTTAGCAGAAAGAGGAACTCACCTTGAACAGGACAGGAGAGCGAGTATGGGTGGGGCCACAGGCATCCAAATCTCACTGGCAGAACTGGAAACCGGGCGCATACAATGTGGAAATGGCCCCTCCCCCCACCCACAAAGAAAAGCCACAAATGGCCCATAAAACTGAAACAACAGCAAAAAAAGTGACCATGTCTGAAAAAGTGTTATTCTGAATAAAAAGCAGTCAGTTTTATTGACCACTGACCATCTACTTACAATCACAGTCTTATAAAATGTTTAGTTATTTGTTTGAATCTTAGTAGCACATAAATCATTACATAGATGGAACAATGAATGTATCTATTTATTTGTTTGTTTTGGTTGGATTTAAGCCAAACTCCTAAGCTTACTCTTTGTTCAATCTCTCTTTCTCTCTCTCTAGATATATCTATTACATACAGCACCCTCCACACCCTTTGAATAGATTTGTTAAAAGGGTTATAAAAAATCTACCTTTTGGTGAAGCAGCTTCATATCACACTGAAAAATTGAATTCCAAGAAAAAAATCCTTCATCAAGGAATAATTATCTAACAAAAACACATGTGCCACAATTATTGGCACCCCTGGAAATCATAGTGAACACGATGTAACTGAAGCATGTTTCCCTGTAAATTGTGCATCTTTGAGTTGATTGGAGTATGTAGGAACATTCAAGATGTAATCAATGACTTCCTGGTTAACAGGGATACGAACATGAGGGGACACAGAGCCCAAATTCCCTTAGTCATCCATCAACATGGCCTTAAAATGCCCAAAATGAATTACAAGACCAAGTAAAATCTTGAGGTTACCACGTCTATGAAAAAACTATCACATGCCCCCTGCATGCTTGTTACGTGCCCGGGGTTTGTGTGAGGGTGTATGTGTGTGGGTTTTTTTTTCTTTCTCCCCCATTTCTGCCTTATAGGCCTGATCCCTGTCCACCCCGGTGAGATCAGGTGTGGGCGGGGTTTTCCCTTTTATAAGGGAGCCTGCCGAGAAGATCGAGGGTGTCGGCATCCTCCTCTCTCTCTCTCTCTCTCTCTCTCTCTCTCTCTCTCTCTCTCTCTCTCTCTCTCTCTCTCTCACTCACTCACTCACTCACAGTTTAGGGGCGGACGCCACGCTCTGTACTTTTGTCAGGGTTTTGGTAGCTTACTTAGCCTAATCATTCATGTTTAGACAGCGAGCAATTGAATCAGTGTTATTATCGTATCTTTTCTTTAGCGCCGCCCGCTTCTCCCCCTTCCCTTAGCAGCAGTAGTCTACCCCCTGTGCTGTGTTTGCACTGTTCTCTATCATAACAAAAATGTGAAAACGGCATTGTTTGGGCATGTTTGATGTTTGTTCAACGTTGTAACATCAATGCAGGTAAACCCGTTACGCAGTTCGCCTCAGACCTAGACCTCTGGTTGTAACAATGCTAACAGATTATTTGGAAGGCTTTTTTTCAGTTAACCACAAACGTCAGCACCTGAAGTTTGACAAACACTATTACAACTTTGACTGGAACCCAATTCAATGATCTGATGAAACAAAAATGGAGCTTTTTGGCAATAAACATAAGGTGGGTTTAGTGTAAAAAGAGGGATGGCTATAATGAAATGAACCTTATCCCAAATGCAAAATATGGTGGAGGTTCTGTGCTATTGTGGGGCTTTTTTTTCCTCCAAAAGCCCTGGAAACCTCATTAGGGTACATGGCACTATGGACTCCATGAAATACCAGGACATTTTAAATCAAACTTTTGGCTGCCTCTGCCAGGAAACAAAAATTGGGCCGTCACTGGATCTTCCAGGCGGACAGTGATCCTAAGCACATGTACAAATCAACACAAAAATGGTTAGCTGACCGCAGAATCAAGCTTCTGCCATGGCCATCTCAGTCCCCTGACCGGAACCCCAATGAAAACCTGTGGGCTGAGCTGAAGAGGAGAGTGCGCAGGAGAGGGCCTAGGACCCTGGTATTCTCAAACCTTATAAAATGTTATAGGAGAAGACTCAGTGCTGTAATACTGGTAAAGGGTTGTTGCACAAAGTATTAAAAGCAGGGGTGCCAATAATCGTGGCACATATGTTTTTGTTGAAAATAATTATTTCTTGGTGAAGGATTTGTTTTTCTTTCAATAAATTTTTGTTAGTGAAAGGTTGTAGTTTTCTCAGCTCAGATTTTTTCACCAAAAGGTAGATGTTTTGTAACCCTTTTTGCAAATTTTTACGAGGGGTGCCAATAATTGTGGAGGGCACTATAGATAGATAGACAAGCTAGTTAACTGCCGGATCTTTTTGTCAGTTCCAGACAACCTAAATCAATCAAAGTAAATCACATTAAAATATGTGACTCTGGGTTTGAAATGGTCCCCTGCTGAACCAGTTGGCTATCAAACAGAATTCATCTTGGCCTGAAGTTAAGAAATATTTCCACATTGCTCTTATTACGCCACTCTAAATTAGTGCAGTCAGGCTATCTCAGACGAGCTGCCAAACCCCCCACCCCCCTGCTACAGGGGAAAGAGGCAATACCCTGGTAATCGTGTTCAAAGACCTGCCGGAATGTGAAAGCAATAAAAACTCGCTTTACAAAAACATTACATTCTTACAGGATCTGAAACTGGGCCAAACCTGTCAATCTGGATGCTCTCATTTGACGCTCTCATCTGGCTGCTCCCTGACTGCACCCATGGCATCATGGGACATTGTGTCCGCAATGTGACTCATCTTTAATCTTTTTGAATGTTCCCTGTTATTACCCAATACAAAAAATGCTCCATCACAACAGGGTTGTGGTGAAGCTGGTCCAAGCCACATCCTAGATGTGATGTCAGTCTATTGCAGAATACACACACAAATATAAACTACTGGAATTTTAATTATGCCAAATCTCCTAACTGGAAACCAGTGACCAGAGGAAACCCCAGCAGCACTGGGAGATTGTGAGCTCCACACACACTCTGAGAGAGGCCAGCATCAAACACAGGAGCCCTGCAGGTCTTAGGCCAGTGTTTCCCAACCCAGTCCTCAGGGACCCTCAGACAGTCCATGTTTTTGCTCCCTCCCAGCTCCGTACCAGGTTGGGAAACACTGTGTTAGGTAACAATGCTGCCCCCTTGTGTTGTATAGGTAATAAAATTTGCAGTATTTCCCCATTCTAATCAAAGGCACTGATTTTTCCCTAAATATGACAGAAAACTTTATTAATCACTTCTCACAGTAAACTTTTAAAAACTTTACAGTACAATACACTTTTTGGCACTTACAGCTCTATCAGAAAAAATAAATCACATGGACAGAAATGCACTGCTTCTGTTTCTGCCTCACAGATAAAGCTTTATTTCAATATTTTACCTAATTTGTACAATCAACTTGTCTTAAAAACTCCATACCTCTGTGCCATGGTTGTTGTTCAATCCCTGAATTACTCTAAGTCTTAAAAATATTAATTAGCTCAAGTTTCCTATGCCTCAGTACCTCACAAAAATGGCCCAACTTTATGACTATGTCATGCCTTAGCTTTGAGTCGTGTTCTGGGGCACAGGACACTGCTCTGGCATTAACTCCGCACAAAAACATGGCAGCAGATGCTAGTTAAAAGTTAAAGGCATAGCACTTTGCCATCACTACATAAAGCTTTACATCATGCTGTTTTAGGAGGATAGCTCAGTGAGGGTTACATTTATCTCGCGATCGGAGTCGAGTTTTTGCATGCCACTGTTTGATAAATTGCTGGAAACGCACCTACGAATGGAAGTAAGGGTGTACATTTGGGTGTGGATGGTAGGGACATGGCTCTACCAATATTGTGGGAGTACAATGTGTGTGTTAAGGGGGGTTTGGTCCCTACCAAGGGAGGGCTGATTTGGTCCTTACCAATGCTGAAACCAAACCTATGTGCTTGAAGGGACATGAGGTGTATCAGGGGCTGGTGCATATTTCATGCCATAAGCCAGGCTGTGGACAGAGCTACACTGTGGGCTTCCCATCTTCAAAAATGACCAGGATATCAAAGCGGAGTTTTAACGCTCTTGAAAAGTGACCAGCCACTGCAAAATGTGTCCTACATGGGAACTGCTGAATTGTTATTCAACTGGGCACTATACAACAAGCAGTCAATTACCACAACAAGCAATATTTAAATATTCCATTCTCTTCTGTTGGTTTTATGTGGATTCCTCATGTAAATGGTGTCTATCGTGTTGCAAACAATGGACAGACAGAATGTTATATATGAATAACTAAAATTATTTTTTCAGTCAGAGCTCATAATCTGTGCCCTATGGAATACACTGTGCAAGACCAGCAATAATTCTAAATTCAGTTTGAATGTTTAAACAATCTTTGCCAGTTATATGATGAAGTTTCCATCCATATTTCTGGTCAGGAGAAGCTACCATCATGCAAACTGTCATAAATTTAGAAGACTGGTGATTTTTCAGCAACTCAGATTTTTCCACAAACGTTATTTTACCAGCATCTTCTGCTCAAAGTTACATCATATTTTTTGCCCTGACAGACATTCATTTTAGAAAAATGTCTAGTGAATGTTTTGTATTATCACAAAGGGAGCTGCATCTGCCACTGTAATGTCCAAGGTCACCACTAGGGGGAGTGTAACAGCGCCTCAGGAGGTTTTTGAACGTCATCAGGATACCAAGTACCCAGTGGCTCAATGAATGCATTTTTTCCCCCCAAAATCCAGATGGAACCTGATATAGGATCTTCACAAACATACAACAGAAATAAAGTGCTTGAAAGGCTGCAGAATTTTCTGGACATATTGAGTAGGTACATTATGAGCCATCACCAGTTGAAGTCAAAGGCTCAGCGAGGAGACAGGTGAGCACTGCAGACGGCTTGTTGTCACTGCCGCCATGGCATCCCGTCAGTAATTGTACCTGGATAAGGGCGTGTCCTCCATCATGTCGTCCTGCACGGAAATGAGACCAAGCAGGAAGGCTGAAGTGAGACGGTATGTAATTTATAAAAATAAACCTTCTTTAAAGTGTGTGGCTCAGCTGGTTAGGCCTCTCAGGTCGCCGGTTCAAGCCTTTTCAGACCAGTCAGCAAGACCCCTGATCCTCCAGTTTGCTCCAGGGGTGCCTGACTGTACCTCCTCTTTACATGCAGTATGTGTGGGTGAGTGCCAAAGGAGGCCTTCATTTGCACATTTATCACACCCCAAGCCAAATCATACCAAATGACACATAAAATCTAAAATAACTCTGACATGTAGTAAAGGCAGGAATATGATAAATACAAGCCACATAAAGTAGAAGTAATGCAATGTACAGTGCAGCTTCACCGACCAGAACGAACACAAACATACGTCACTTAATGACAGGGATACATTCAGAGAAAGACGTTGTTAGGCAGCGCAGTGGGTTTGTTTACACCAGTATCACCACAACCATGTAAGTAATGCATTGTATTATGACGTCACCAGGTGATGGGAATTTTTCATTATAATGCATTACAATCTTATAGGACCACATTCATATATGTGGTCCATCGTTGACCGAAGCATCGTTATGCGGTGCATATCTAACCAGCTTGCTGATTAACAAATGCTATTTTTGATTTTCACCTTTTTTTTTGTAAAAGCAAAGTTCCTCTTTGGATTTCTCTCGGTTAGAGAAAACAGGCTTTCGTGAAAGCAAAGTAGCATGAAGGAAATGTTCATACAGCGGGAATACCTGTATGTGTCTGGATAGCAGCCAAAGCATAAACTAACTATAACTCAAACTGGGTCAGCATGGGCCTCACCATCGGCACGTCCTGCAGTCGATGAAACTCCAGGCGTCCGCTGTTCCGGAACTTGAGGAAGAGGAAGAGAGAAGCGATGCCGCCGATGACGATGAACACAGACAGCAGACCAGCTAAGAGCGGGTCCAGGGGTGGCCTGGAGCGGACCAGGACCGGCACTGCATCCATGACAATGACACGAAAGTCAGGAAGGCCAGTGACAGGACAAAGAGGGACTCATATTTTCTCAGAAACTCCTACTAAAGCCCCCTGCATTAAGCACTCCACCCAAAGACTCAACAACACATCACTAAGTGAGAGTAAGCATGAGGCGAGACTTTAGCCGATTAGAGAGCATTTTAGCTGAAGGTTGCTCCACTGGGCCAGTGTGACCCCCGCAGATAGACTGCAGACACTGCACAGGAGATACAGGTCGCGTGACCTGAAA
>JAODKF010000049.1:16965412-16981042 GCA_026779585.1 Mormyrus proboscirostris | reverse complement strand
GGGGTTGGGGGGTGTGAACATCATCACCTCTGTCAGATGTGTGTCCTGTCTGCCAGATGTTTCATCTCACCCTGCTACACTGAGCGAAGCGACATGCCCGCAGGAGAACTGATACCTATTTAATTGCACCCACACGCAGTAAGCAGAGGGCTGTAAACTCCCACAGCAATGGGTGGGAGGACAGACCTTACAGGCTGGGCCACCACCCATAACACCTGCCAAAATGTAGCGGTTTTGCGCAATACAGACCTCGACACCCCTGTCTTGGACTATAGCAGGGCTGGTCTGGCCATCTGGAATTCTGGGCATTTTCCCAGTGGGCCAATGGGTATGTGTGCCAGTAAAAAATATCATGGGACACCCCCCCACACCCACGTCCTGCGCCCCTCAAAGTCAAGGGTCGATTTTTAATCCCAGTCCAGCCCTGGAATAAGGCACATGATTTCTGCTTTGAAGGCGCAAATACGGAACTGTTTAACTCCCCTTTATCCAAACACCTATTTTATCCATTGGATATGTCCTTGTTAATCCTTGTTATTAGCCACTACTGTATGTCACTGCCTGCGGAACTTAGAAGTAGACTGTAATGGATGAGAGATGAGGGCCGTCCCTGGGTGCCCTCTGGGTGCCCTCTGGGTGTCTGGCTGTTAGGATGTGTGTTTTAATGACCTGTGTATTATGGGCACTGATGGCTGCCACTGTTACCTTGAGAAACATTCATCTCTGGCTGCGGTGTGGCCGTCCCACCCAGGCCCGCAGGCTCATGGGTAATGAGAGAGGGCACCACGGTCATACTGCTGACCCTCACAGCGATGCTTTCCATGGCAGCCGGGCTGCTAGAATGAATGGAAGTGCTGGTGAAGGAATCAGGTGAGTTCTGGTTGTGAAGGCCCGGTTGTAGTTCTGTGCTCCCTCGTACCGGGAGGGAGGGAGTGGACCCAGCTTCTGTCAGGTGGAACATAGGGCTAGTAGTTTCTGGCATGTCAGTGCAGTGACCTAAAAGGGGAAGCGCAGTCATTACCCAACATTATTCAAATAAAACTGACTTCTCGGGATTTACTGCTCTGGAGCTGATCAGTCGCTGCAATTTTGTCAAGGAAGCTCATACCTGCAGACGACTCACCACAAAGTGTGATTGGTTGCTTTGTTCATAAGTTCTATGATGTAGCATCTCTTCATTGGATCATATTTTAATAAAAGTTAACCAATTTCATATGCTGCCATCAAACGAGGGGGTGGGCCGGGTGGGCATAAGGTGACCAGAGTTGTTTCTCATAATCCTCTTTCTCACCCCAGCACACATGAAACCCAAACCCAAATTCACTTTTTATTTATTTCCCCCCTCTTCTTAACAAAAAGACTCTTTTTACTTTCCAGGTTCTGTCAGGGTCAGTGCTGTCTGACCTTGCCCTTTGTGTCTCTTCCCATTTGGCCAGCAGGTGTCACTGATCATCCAGTGTTACCCCTCCCTGTCTTATACCCCTTCAGCCCTAGTGTGTTCTCTCTGCACTACTGCTTAGATCACTGGGTTGAGTGTGTGACTTAGAGGCTGTTAACCCACTGCTCATGGGCTTGAAGGTGGCCTCACCTGTTTATTTGTATTTATTGGTTTTCTGTTTCTCCAGTGTTCATCATTTTCTGTTTTGTTTCCTAGTGAAAGTAATTTCCAGTGTGTGCTTAGTGTTTCCTAGTTTCAGTGTTTGTTTGTGCTTGCTAATTGTTCCACCAGTTACTTGTGGCCGTGCTCCTTTAGTGATTGGTTAATTTGATTATGATTTACACCTGTCGTGTGTTTACCCATCTTTTCTTTGTGTATTTAAGTACCTGCCCTCACTCCTTAGCCTGTCGTTGTGTTTAGTTACAGTGTGTTTTTCGCTCAGTCCTGTTCCCCAGTGTATTTGCTTTGTGGTTTCTTTTGTTAAGTTTTTATTTCTCCCACTTTGTTCTGATCCCCTGCAGTCCCTTTCATCCCCAGTGTTGTTGGTTCCCTTAATAAACCGCATTCTCTTAGCTACCAGTGGGTCGTCACCTTTTTCCTGCCTGCACCACGCCGTGTCTTTTTTAGTTTGATACCTGTAAACCACAGAAGGGGAATCGCTGCGCCTAATTGTCCTATAGATTTGGTCCCCATCCCCGTGTCAGATGTTTCTCTATCCCCTTACTGATCGAAGTGATTCTTACAAATAAATAACTAATAAAGTTAGTATGAAAATTGTAACACCAATCAATATTCTGAGGCTCCCACCTCATTCGTTGAATGCTGCCTGTAACCGGCTGCAGGATGCCTATGATCCTGCATGGAAAATGTATGGACAGAGGATTCCTAATCAGAAGGGTATTACTAGATTAGATTAGAAATTATTAGATCAGATCAGATCAGATCAGGGCCCATACTATGAAGCGGGGTTATTACCTTATCGGGGTAACTTTTTAATTTAAGATAGTCGGGCAAAATGTAAGTGAACAAATATAAAGTCCATTTAAATTGTGGTACCTTAAAATCTGACAAGTTTCCTCGATAAGCCAGTAACCCCATTTCGTAGTACAGGCCACTGATCAGAATAGATTAGATTAACAGGGCTGTGGACGAAAATTTCTCCTTTGGTCCTGTGTAAACCATCCAAAATGCATGTGAAATGATCATGCTATATTTGCTCTCGTTATGTGAATGTGTGTGCCAGAGAGCCTTGAATACCAGAGCTAGATTCACAGCAACAGCCTGGATGGGTGAGCAGTGGACGCTGATATGCCACAGAGTGGCCGATGGCTATATCTCAGAAACCTACACCTGCCAAAATAAGTACTGTTAAAAGTGCATTAGTCACTTCACAATTGGAGCACCTCTCTCAGACAGGCAGTCATCCCTGCCAGGATAGTTTGTGGGAATAATTTACAGTAAATGTGAGCCCAAGCGGGAGATCTGCTGCCAGCCGTCTTATGCTCTGATGGCTCTGGAAAAATCAGGCAAATCCCACACATTTCAGCTGGGTAGTGTAATACCAGAATCCTATGAACATTTTCACTGTACCCACTTTTTCAATAAGAATTCTTTCTGTGGCAGATGCGGGCAGAAGTGCTGGGTCTTGTGACGGGTGCTGCCCACTAGACTCAGCACAAACTGGGGCGGCCGACACGGCAGCCGGCACAAACTGGAGCAGCTGGCACAGCACCCGACACTTGACCCTCACATATTGAGGAGGCCGGCACAAACAGGCAGCCAACACTATACCCGGCAGAAAGTGAGGTCGCCGGCACGGCACCTGGCACAAACTGAGGCAGTCAGTACGGCACCCGGCACTTAATCTGACATAAATTGAGGTGGCTGGTGCAGTACCAGGCACATGACCAGACACAAACTGTGGCAGCTGGCACGGCAGCCGGCACAAACCGAGGCGGCATGGCACCTGGTACAAAGTGAGGCGGCCGGCATGGCACCTGGTACAAAGTGAGGCGGCTGGCATGGCACCTGGTACAAACCGAGGCGGCCGGCATGGCACCTGGTACAAAGTGAGGCACAGCACCCGGCACTTGACCCCATCACAAGATCAGCTTCAGTTCGCGCTGCTCAGCACAGCACCCGACACAATCTGAAGCGCCCTGCACGACGGAGAAGAGCCACCAATCGAACAGGCACAGAAAAGGAAACTTACTGGGGAGTTATATTTGTCAACTTTGAGCTATTGTCTTATGGTGACCAGTACCAACAAGGCAGATAACTGAGTATTTTTCCCACACATTCGAAACACGGATAGCTAGCAAGGATAAATACAGTGTACCTAGGCTATGCTTAAAGCAGGGTAAAGTGCATGGGTGATTATGTACATCAGTAATTGTATCTTAATGAAATATAATATCTGACATCTGATTTTAAATTGAAAATTAAACTTGGGTTATGAGAATTAAATCATTTATAAATGATTGTCAGGTCTAGGGGTTTTATTTTATGATATTAGTAAACAATTAAATGTTTCCATGATCTGCCTTTACGGAGAGATTGTTACGTTCACGCTACACCGCACATTCGATCAGTTGCAGTTCTTTGGCTCATACTCACATCTAAAGTTGATTTGTCAGCCAAATCTGTTTTGACACACCAATCAACTGCTAATAGCAAACAGTAGGCAGTGCTTTGGATTTCTTCCTCGTCTCCCTACGGTCCCTCATCCCGACATGCAACACATTACCTATCTGACAATGTGTGGCCATGGACAACATGGAGAAGTTGGTACCTAAAAAGAATTCAACATTGGTAATACAGAACTTGTTTGGATCTTCCAAAAATTACATGCACCAACAACAATTACCTTATAGTAAAATTAGTACTTGATTAAGAAACATCAACACATCAATATTAAATCTTGTCTCAAATGTATATTCGTAGATAAAATAGGTAAGTAGCAAGTAAGGTGATGTAATTGCATGACCTATGAAAAACAAGAAACAAATTCACTTATTTCACAAAAGAAATTAACTAAGATGCCAATTCCTACTGAGGAAAAAGTTAGGACACCCTGCGCCCTAATAGTCTGTATTTCCCCATTTGGCTGAAATAACTTCATTGAGATGTTTCCTATAGTCCTCTATCAATCTCTGACATCGACTGGCAGAAAGGTTTCCTCACTCTCCAATGCAGAATTCCTGAAGCTGTGTGATGTGCAAAGGGTGTCTTGCATGCACTTCCACTTCCATATAGGATTCAGAGCCAGGCTTTGACTTGACCATTCCAGAACTCTTCTTTCTTGCAAATCATTCCTGGGGTGACACGTGGTGCAGTGGTTAGCACTGTTGCCTCACACCTCTAGGACCCGGGTTTGAGTCTCTGCCTGCGTTACATGTGTGTGCATGTTCTCCCTGTGGGGTTTCCTCCAGGTACTCTGCTTTCCCTCACAGTCCAAAGACATGCTGAGGCTAATTGGAGTTAATAAATTGTGCATGTGTGAGAGAATGGTAACAGTGTGTGTGTGTGTGCACCCTGTGATGGGCTGGCCCCCTGTCCTGGGTTGTTCCCTGCCTCGTGCCCATTGCTTCTAGAATAGGTTCTGGACCCCATGTGACCCAATAGGATAAAGTGGGTTGGAGAATGGATAAATTAATAAGTAATTCCTTGGTAGATTTACTGGAATGTTTTGGGTCATTGTCATGGTCCACCCCCACTTCTGCTTCAATATTATCATCTGGACAGATGCACTCACATTGTCCTCAAGCACCCTCTGATCTGATGAAGAATTCATAGTGGATTCTATGATGTGAGCTGGCCAGGTTCTGCTGCAGCAAAGCAGCCCCAAACCATGACATTTCCACTCCCCATGCTTCACAGTTGGTATGAGGTTCTTTCTCAAAATATGTCTTTGGTTTACGTCAAACTGTCCTCTATTACTATGTCCAAATAATTCAATTTCAGATTCATCTGTCCAAAGCACATTGTTCTAAATGTCCCAGTCTTTGTCTAGGTGGTCTCTTCAGTGTTGCCCAGATGTTTTTTTTGACAGCAAGGGTTTCCTCCTTGCACAGCTCCCATGTAAATCAAACTTGCGTGTCTCTTTCTGATGGTAGATGCATGTACCTTGACATCAAGTGTAGCAAGAACTTCTTGTATGACCCGAGATGACATTTTAGGATTTTTGGAGGCTTCTTTCAGCATCTTGCTATCTGCTCTTGGGCTGAACTTGCTAGGACAGCCTGCTCTGGTCATGCTTGCAGTTTTTTAAAAATGTTCTTAAAATGTTCTCCACTTGTAAATTATTTACGCACAGTGGAATGGCTGATTCCAAACTGTCTTGAGATCTTTTTATATCCTTCCCAGACACATCTGCACCTACATGCCTCTTTCCGAAGGCCTCAGAGAGCTCTTTGGGTCTCAGCATGGTGATACCACTCATTTCAACAATCAAGAGCAAACCAAACTAAACGTCTGTGGTTTGAATAAGACAGACTCCACCAAAAAGCTCAGTAATGATGCTCTAATCATTTTCACCTGATATGGTGCCACCAGAGTCTAACTCTAGGCATTTTAAACAATAATGGATGTGAGGGTGTCCTAACTTTTTCCTAAGTGGAAATTAGCATCATAGTTAATTTCTTTTGTTATATAGGCGAATTTGTTTCTTTTTTTACATAGGTGATACAGTTACATAACCTTTATTTACACATATGATTTTTATATGTGTCATAAGATTTAATATTGATATGTTGATATTTCTTGATAAAGAACTGAACATTTAATGGGGTGTCATGATTTTTTCACGACCGAATATCTTTAATAGGGGAATTTGTTTGGTCGTACCATTCAGCATTAAATATCAGTATGAAACAAAACCATTGTAAAATTGTGGATTGTGGATCCTGCCTGAAAAATCGAGATATGATATTTTTGCCAATTCGCCCACCCCAAATTGGTTTTGTTGTTTTATGTCATCTCTCAATATGTGGGATCAGTGCATGGGCGTCGCCGCCATTAAATCTGAGGGGTACGTGTCCCCCTCACATTTCATAATTATTCGTTTGGACCCCCCCACAGTAAACATAAAATATTAGTTCACCCAGCACTGTTTTCCAGTGTGTCCCCCCCACATTCAAAATGTTTCTGACGCCCCTGGATTAGTGTATTGCTTGTTATTCAATATGGACTTTATATAATCTGTTTTTTCTTTGAACTTGCGGTCATAAAATATCTAAAATATTTTTTCATTTTTTGTGTGTCTTTTTTGTTATGCATCAAATTGTTGGTCGCCCATCTTAGACACAGCAGGACTGTGTGTGGCGTATTTTTGAGGAATAATTTCCCGTATGTATGCTTTTGATATTTAGTCCTTTGTGCATTAAATAAATGCTGTATTTTAAAAGCCAGAGAATGCATGTAGCTATTAAAAATGTATATAGTAAGCCTGCTATGTAGTATTATGTAATTACTTTTATAAAGTAATAAATTTTAATAAAATCAGATAAAATGAATGTCAGACCCGGTCACAGAGCTACACCACCAGTCTGAAACCAGTGTCACTGTATCTATGGACACTGCAGAGCTAAAGCTGAAAGTTGGTCCTTTTAAGATCAATTCCCAATGCCGTTTTCTTTTGCTTTTTTTCCAAATGTACAAAAACACTCTCTCTGCTCTCTGCTCCAAAACTCAAGGGGAAAAAAAAACAACTTACAAAAAATAAATGTATAAAAATATGCTGGAAATAAACATTTTGAAGAGGGAAAAATATACACGGGTGAAACGACAGAACGCTTGTACAGCACACAAAGACTTCACCAGCGCCGTACAATAACGTCCTTGTTCACACAGAATGAACAAGCTACTGACCACCCCTTGGCGTACTAAGGGGCCTGAGAGCAACTGCTGTGGAGCCTACCACAACTGTCTGCGGGGGAGGGGGGGGGTGAGAATTATTAATTATCATCACCAGCATTACCAGCATCGTTAATAGGTAGTTAATGTGAAATATCTATATAATCATGGTTACCTACAAGGAAGAATATCTCTTACTGAGGTGGGTTGAACTTTGTCCAGATGCATTATGAATACATTAAATATACCCCTTTCAGGAGGCGGTCATGTAAATCTAATTAATAAGGAGAGGCTATGGGTGGAAATTTTCCCAAAGGTTGTTACATTGTGGAAAAAAGACAGGACTCAAATGAGGCCTAACTAACTAATGGCTATACGGTTCAAATTTGCAGCGGATGGGCGAATGGTGTTTGAAAGCAATTATTCAATATGAAAATGCCAGTGGAAAAAGTATGCAGCATTAGTTGGATATATAGAAAGGAATATGGCCATTTAAAACCTTATTGCATTCGTATTATTTAAGGTCACAGGCAAAAGCAAGCTGATGCATTTGTCGACTGGTTTCATGGGTCTTCTGAATTAACATTAAAGCATCATCTACATAAGAAGGTAGAGCATCCATCCCTACCCAGGGAATTAAACTAAGATCCACGTAGGTCCAGTGCTGGTAGTAATGGTAATATGTACTGTACTTGAGGGTGAGGGGTCTAGCTGGCAAATTGGTCGCACGGGGGGGGATTAGCGTTGCGGCGGTAAAGTTTCCCGAGCTTCTTGTCGGCATGTTTAGGGCTACACTAAACAGCAGGATGATGCGCGGATGTCATGAAGCGAGACAAAAAAAAATGCTCTTCGACCCGGATAAACGAGAACTGGGGCCGGTCAGCTGGTGACCAGGGGTCGCCAACATGGTGCCCCCAAGGACCACTTAAGTCGCCCTCGGACCTGTTCTAAAAACAGCACAATTAACTGAACAGCGTCTAAAATTTAATTTTATCCTGTTGCAATTCTTCTTTAATGACATTTGCATTTATATAGATTGGAAAATGGCAATATCTAAAAAAGACAAAACATTTAAAATACATGATTTAAGAAGAGTTTATCAAACTGGTAGCCCTTCGTATAGCTCAGTACCCGGGAAGCAGCTTTCAGTTTCAAAAAGGTTGGTGACCCTGATCTAGACTAATAATCCTTAACTAATAAACTGCTGAACCAGAGAATTACTGCACGTTTAATGTCACGTGGGTATGTTTTGGTTATAATGGGTCAGGAGGAGATAAAGGAAAATAGATACGCGTCATCTTACAGCCGCGAGGATTTTCCATGAAACCTTAAAATTTACCATAGCCCATTGATGACGCTTTAGAAGTGATAATGTAATGGAGTGCCACGGGGACTAAGACGACCGGCAAATTTCCTTCTGTAGTGCCTAGTTTTCCGATTGCATTACTATTTACAAGCTTGAACCATAAGAATCAATTTGTCCGGCAATACGTGTTAGTTTTATACAGATGTTGAATAATGCGTTAATAATGTGTTTATTGCAAGTGTCTGCGCTCTATACCAATTTATTCTAACGTTTCACACAAACGTAGGTTACACTTCAGTCGTTTTGCAACTTCATTAATATTTTAAAAGATTTTGTCAGTGTACTGTCAACTATAGGTTTATATTGGTACTTGCAGTACTACTGCTACATGAAAATGGTTGATGTTGGAGAAATAAATTATTATGTATTTCTCAGAATTCAAAGCATGCTTTTCTTTGGGCGAAGTCAGTAATACAAAAGTCTGATTTATGAAACACCAATTAACCGTTCTTTGAAATTATCGTTGACTTAGACGGCTTTCGTTCTAGTCAAAAATTACCGTTTGAATAATCATCAACAGGTAAAACAATTTTTACAATATCAATTAGGACAGGGCACCCGAACCTAAAAAATGATATCAACATAAAAAGAAACCGCGGAAAATTTAGCGTAATTTCACAAATTATAAAAAATATTAAATTAGTGAACCACTTACACATTGTATGACACGGCCCCAAACAGAACATAAATTGCAAATAAAAGTTGTTTGCTATCATATTTAAAGTTATCGCGTTCAATATTTGGCAGTGATATTTCAAAAATACGGTTTTCTGTAATACATGTAATCAGTATGGTTACTTCATTGAATATAAATCCAACAAGACATTTTGTACCGTATTCCTCCTTTGGTTTGTAATAATATAAGACGTCACCGTGCACGCCCTGTAACCCTTCTCTGTTTCCTCCAAAAACATAATAAGGTATATTTCAGGTCAACTGAGGTTTCTGTAATCAACACTAACAACATTACGCCTCCCAATGGTACAGCATAGATAAGCGATCTTACCTCCAAAACTAGAAGAGCGGATCAGTATCGCTAGCGCATAAAGCACTATATTAATTTTAACTTCCATAGCTTTCTCATCAAAAGTAATGACCAACGCTCGTTGCCGTCTTGTCTTTTTTCGCGTTTTCCTTTCCTCGCTCTTGATCCTGCAATTACGTTAGTTGTCGGCGGTCCTCGGAGCTATAAATAACTCCAAGGGGGTCGAGATTTACAGAAACAGGGAGGGAGGAGGTTTCGCTTAGTGACGTTCTGTTGAGGTAATGCGCCCGGATAAAACGGAATATAAAGCGCCACGTGTTTCACTTGTGCCTGTGGGCTTATTGATCATCAAAAACCCAACAACCCAATTCAAGACCCATACCGGTAGCCATGAATTACGTTTCTTTTTTAAATATGGGAAAGGCGCGGCGGTCATTCAGGATAAACGGGACTGAACTCTAGCTGTCTGATGATGCATCTGGTCTGACACTGATAGACAAAGGAAACATTAAGTAAAACCAGCTATTTAAAAATCATTTTTATATATCTTCCAAATGTCTGCACGCTAGGTAACGTTTTCAATAATATCACAATAGCGCAGCTTCATTTTTAAATGTATATGTTCGCGTTTACAAGCTTTGTATTTGATTTAAAAATGTTGAGCGCTACTTTTGACTGTCTCTCCCGGGAGATTCTATCGTTTCTGTTGTAAAGGGCACCCGATGGACTGTAACGTGTCTCTTTTGTATTAGCCAAAGTGAGCAGAGGAATTGAAACGCACGCAGCTTTGCAGTATATAATAATAATAATAATAATAATAATAATAATAATAAATGGTGTTAATAAATAAGCAGTCTATTTGCCGCTAAACCCACAAGGAGTCGCTATAACGCTTAAAGACTGATGAGAACATCATATACCACACTGCAGCGCGGCAGACCTCCTATTTGCGTCCCACACAACACGCCTTCTTAAAAATGCACCTATAGCCTATGAAAAAAATCTTGTTACATTTATAATGAGATACACTTTCTTACGATAGAGTCCTTAATACTGTAAATAGCATTGATCGACATGAAACCAGAAAACTGAATGAAAAATAAGCGTTGTACTAGAATAAAGTGTTTTATGTCTCCTGTTACACGACCTGTTGCCTCATCAAGAGACGGAAGTTGTAAATGATTAAACTCCTATTTTGTTAAAGGCAGATGTAACTATTTCAGTTAAGGACCCCTGCAGACAAGGACTGCCTACCATGCTTGAGTCCCAGGGCGCAGCTGGACCGTCAAAGTATCGGCTGGGGAACATACATTTTAAGAGGGTGCAACACTCACGTCGGTGACATTTCAACCACTGGTTTTAATAGAAAAATAGTTCCAGTCGTGTTCTTTAACGTACCCATGTGTCGTCATGCAACCCACAATGATGCACAACATTTTATTTCTCATATGTTATCAACAATTAGGAATTATCGGACAAGCGGAATAGATGCGTGTGTACAAAGCTGCACTGACATTTAGGGGGAAGAGGGTGCTTCCACTAAACAGGAGAGTTACCTACGACCCTCGTGTGTAGTAATTCAGTATTTCTTTTCTTTTTTGTTGATAAGTGGCAAACCAAATTTTGTAAGCACGCCTCACTAAACGTTCAGTGTTTGATATCTGAAATTTTAAAGCGATAAGCCAGTTGTACTTGGCATATCACGACATTTAGGTGCAGAAAGTAAAAGTGGTACGACTGTCCATCCCAAAAAACTTGCCCTAGTATGGAGACCACGGACAGGACAACGGAGACACCGGACCCGCTGGATTTCAGCGTGGAGAACGTGGAGAAGGTAAGATCCCGTCCATATGGGTATTGGTTTGACACCAGGACTAATACAGTTTTATCGACGAACTGCTGTTAGGGGTCATTTTGCACCGACTGCTATATGTACGTAAGATATGCAACTCGGAACCGTTAGGTCATTTATTTATTTAGATCTGTCAGCTTAAAGAAATAACAATTAAAGACATTTAAAAACCGAATAAGAATTTAACAAATAGAAAACTGAAACTTTTTTTTAATGAAAGAAGTAGACAAGATTCTAACTTTGTACTTTTAAGAAAACAAACGCGCTTCAAATCACTGCAGACGATTAACTGGAAAATATTACGAGATTACTGAAATGTTGTCACGGGTTTGTTACTGGTAAATGAAATAACGTCTACGTTATCCTATTACAATATTTAGTGCTAATTTCATTTTTTTCGTTGATTATTGTGTACATTTATTGTTACACTGGGGAAAAGTTGGCAGTCGATTGTTTTATTTCAGGTTAATTTGCCAACCTAGCATTTTCCTGTGTTTTGTCGGATCTTGACCTCTCGAAATTATTTTAGTTTTTTCTTTTTTATAGGTAAAATTGTCTGCCGTATAGAGAGAAGTAGCATTTGGTCCGTTCAGATGGAGTGGGAGAGAACACTCCCAACTTATAACAGAATGCTGTTAGAATGCGATTGTTTGTGTGTGTGTGTGTGTGTGTAACATGCATAACATTCAATATTGCAAATCACAGGAAGTTTGTGTTCCTAATGCAAAATGCCTTATTTAGTACATTTATGTAGCGAAGGAGTCGAGTTTACTCCAGATGTAGATCTGGTCTTCATTTCGCAATGGTCATGTTATGACTGTATTATTTATGCGCGTACTGTAGTCATAGTGCTCTCCACGCTGCTCTTTGGCACCGACCCTGTCAGGTATCGTTTTCACGACTCCCTTATCCTCTGGATGCCGGCGATCGTTAGCCTTTCGTGATGTTTTTCTTTGGCAGCAGGGTGTTCAGATACCAGTGAGGGTCACCTTTCCGTGTAGTGTTTCAGAGACACCAGTTCAGTTTAAGTAGAGATAACATGCGCTCTCCATAACCCCTAGGATTTCTCTATATATATTTGGTTATTTTAAATAAAACGCGGTTGAAGCGTTACCACTACAGTATCACCCCAGGTTTGTGGGTTCGCGCGGTTGACATGTTTTCCCTGCGTTTGCACGGGCTCCCCGACGAGGCACTCCAGCTTCCATCCATCATCCAGCAACATGGTTTCAGGTGAATCTGTTTCTCTTAATTGCTCCTAATGTGTGATAATCTGTCTGAGTTTGTGCCCTGCCATGAACTGGAACCCCGTTCCCTTCGGTGCCACTCACCTTGTGCCAGGTTACCATGGAGCAATCAGTGCCACTCTGTAATTGATTTGTTTGAGTCTGTATGTGTTCTGGTAGTCTAACTCTGAGGAAAATTCGAATGGAATGAATTTCTGTGGATATGTGTTGTTTGATTGACAGGATTCCTGTAAGATCATTTACTGAGCTGTGGTGCCTGCACCCCCGGTCTGTACTGTGACTCATCCTGGCCTGCATAGTCGTGAGAAGAAGTTTTTGAACCCTTTGGAATTACACAAATTTCAAAATTGAAAATGAATACTTTTGAAATGATAATATTTTATAAATGTGGTGACAATAGTCCCAATTACACACAGACACAATCTATTTAAATCTATAATAACACACAGAAAGTTCTCTTTTCACCACTTCATCTCCTGAATATTGGTAGGTTATCCCCAGGAAATCTACATCAGTCTGACAGCCTCCAGCACGTACTGTATGTGTTGAGAGAGGAAAATCAGAAGTGATTTATACTATTACACTTTAGAAGAATCAGCATTCATTGTCGATGACAGAAAACGGGTGCCCTAGAAAACGGGTGTAAACGATGTAGCATTAGCATCCGAAACCTCCAGATTCTCTGTTAGTATAGATGGTGTCCCTGTAAAACCTGCTATTGTTATCAGAAATCTTGGAGCATTATTTGAACATTCACTCAACTTTTATCTTCACATAAAATCACTCTCCAAAATATGTACCCATTTATGCCTAATACTGATGCCCTAACTCCGGTACATGTATTAATTTCATCCCTTATTAACTACGGCAACTTCCTTTTCATTGGTCTCCTTGCAAAATTTACACAAATGCTTCAGTATATTTAGAACTCAGCAGCTCGAGTTCTCACTCACACTAAATACTTTGCTCGCATCACACCCATCCTCTCTCAGCTACACTGGTTACCAGTAAAATTCAAAATATTGCTTCTCCCTTATAAAGCTCTGCATAACCTCGCTCCTTACTAACTCGGTGACCTCTTGACTCTCTACTCACCCTCTCGCTCTCTCAGATCCTCTAATAATAATCTCCTTGCTGTTCCACGCACTAGACTTTCCACATGGGTGGCAGGTACTTCAGTGCCATAGCCCCCATACTATGGAACTCTTTCCCACAATCTCTCCGTAGCTACTCTTCCTTCTTTTCCGTCAAATTTAAAATAAAGACATTTCTCTTCCATGAACATTTCTCTACTGTCTGTTCCTGATTACTGATTTTTTTTTCCTGTAAAGTGGTCTTGTGATTGTGAAAGGCGCTATATAAATGTAATCTATTATTATTACTATTACTACTACTACTATTATTAGCAGAAACAACATATAAATAAGCCTCTTTCTGATGTTGAACTTGCACAGTCATTTGCCTTTGAATGCTGAAGGCTGTATGGGTGGGTTTTTGTCAGCTTACACTTTAGAGTGCTGTTCAGCTGCTTCACCCATCGCAGGCGTTCCTAATAATATCCCCACCATGTGCTGCTGATAATCACCATTGGCAACCCGCAGCACTTTTTTTTTCCCTCAGTGCTCTGTGGCAATAGCAGGTTCCGGTTCTCACTACATGTGCAAGTTCCCCAGTGATTTCTCACCTTTGCCTCTATTTTGGCAGCCTTCAAATTTGGGATGGAAAAAGTACTCTGAAGTTAGTGTTGTTTTCCCACACGTGGCTGAGCCTAAATGCATTTAGGGCTGTGGGTGAGCCTCATGCAGGCTTGGTAAGCAGGACAGCGTTAACACGGGACGAGGCTGCAAACCAGATAGCATTTGGTGAAAATTTTGGAGATCAGTGTGATGGGTTGATATAATTAATTATAAGAAAAATCTACAGGAACATCTGGAAGCAAAAAGATAAAAACCAGGTTCCTCTTTACTGCAAAGAAATAAAAATGTAATACAATTTAAGAAAGCCACACCCCATTCCCACAATGGAATTTGAGATTGTTATAGAAAAATATAATTTAAATTTTTTATTTTTTATTGTTTCTCAAAGAAAACAATCAAACCTTACACTCACTGCATTAGCATTTGTATATTTTCATACTTTCTCGACATATCCTTCACTGGTTTGTCGTTCGTTTCAGTGCGCCATCTGCTGGTTGATTTGGCAAATGCAGGTCAACATCGCCTTTCCACTTACGCCAATGGGTAGCTTGCCGTACATCTAAACCCCTCCTTGATGTCACTGATTGGCCCTTCCAGGCTCTCCATCAGCTGTACTATGACCCGGACATCGACAACAAGAATGTGGCACAGAAGTGGCTCATGAAGGCGCAGGTGTCTCCACAAGCCTGGCAGTTCTGTTGGGCTCTGCTCAGCTCAGAAAAGGTGAGTTTCTGTGGGGTCTTTAATCAGATCGAATTTTCTGGAAACCGGCCACCATTTTCATAATTTTCTATGAAAAAATCTCAGTCACTAGCAACTTACTAATGCTAATATATTTTTCTATTCCTCTACTCTAAATATACAGTGAGGGAAATAGTTATTTGTCCCCCTGCTGAATTCTTAAGTTGACCCATTAATAAATAAATGACAAGTCTGTCATTTCACTGGTATGTTTATTTTAACAGCAGAAGATAGATAGATCAACAAAACAAACAAGAAAAAATCCTGTAACAGTTACAAACCAGTTTGTCATTTATCTTGGGAAATAAGTATTTGATCCCATGGCACAGATGGGCAGTGGTGGCTTGATGGTTAGAGAAGCGCACTTGTAATCAAAAGATTGCAGGATCGAATCCCCCACTAGCCAGTCACCACTGAGGTACCCTGAGCAAGGTACCGTCCCCAAGCACTG